>JAKCPB010001860.1:0-58202 GCA_021442155.1 Cymbidium sinense
ACACAAATTAATATAAATTAAACATTATATTTTTTTATCTTCGCTGTTTAATATAAAAGAGTAATCTTTATCGTATGTATTATGAACTTTCTTCATGAAAAACTCAATATGAGTAGTTCATTGACTCAATATGAGGACATACTTATATCTTCAAGGTGAGAAAGAAAGGTGATTAAGAAGATGTCGCTGGGAGTGCGCCCTGCATACCTTAGCTCTTGGGCCAAGTAATGAGAAAAAAGAAGATGATAATAAAAAGGAAGACAAAGAATATTGAGTCAAAGATATATTTTTGTTCTCATATATATATATATATATATATATATATATATATATATATATATATATATATATATATATATATATATATATATATATATATATATATATATATATGAAGTCATATATGAACTTATGACTTTGAAATAAATTATCTTCATTGGTTATGTAGCAAATTTATTATATATATTAAAATATAAATTAGAATCAAACAATCCCAAATCATTTATATTTTGAATTTTCTTTCATATTTACATAGACAATTTCCTGATATTTTGAGTGTGTTATTTTACACATCTACATGGATAGGGCTATAATTAAGTCAAGTATTTATCGAATTGGGCTTACTTGATAAATTAAAAATTATTCATATTTGATTCGAAGTTTTAATAAGTTTTCATATATATATATATATATATATATATATATATATATATATATATATATATATATATATATATATATATATATATATATATGTCTGCTGAAAAATCAAGTGGTGAAAGTTTACTTTACCTCATATAAAATCCACACACACAAGTATTTAAAGAGTGAACAAGAAAACCCGTAATTTTACGCGGAAAAATCTCGAAGAGGAAAAATCATGCGCCAACTTCCACCATGCATCTATCCGAGTACAAAAATTTTTCTTCATAACGATCATGAATCAGAGGTAGAAGGAACAACAAATGGTGCCTACGCGTAAAAGATAACAAATGCTGGCGAGATGATATGACGACGAATGTGGGAACATCGATCGATCATTAAGGTCATCATCGCGTGAACTGTAGATTGATCGCCGAGGATCACATGGCGAATTCGGCCACCGCTGGTGGTGGCTTGACTCATCCGAAAGTGGTGGTACGATTGCTTTGAGGATCTTCGTTTTTGTTCTCCCTCTCTTGCTCGCGCTTCATGTTATGAATGGCGGGGCGGGATCGTATAGTGTGAGTAGAATATACATGCAAAATCCGGAACCACCACTCCAGATTCAATGACATTCCTGATCATTTGATATTTTGGTATTTGAATGCTCAAAATGAAGTTTGTAACAGATCTGGGTCATTGATCCTTCGCAGATGCCGCGATTTGACTTATAAACACACTTGATATCGTTATTTGTGGATTTAACTTATCCCAAAGTTTTCAATGATATTTTAAGTGTTGATTCACAGCCATCTTCTATCATTTCTTAACAACAAGATTCGTCGTTTCAACTGTAAAATTTTGTGTCATATCAGCTCTATTTTGGATGACATTATCTCAATCATCCAAAAATATGTATCACCAATCCGTAATACTTCAAATTCAGTTCTTCAATGAACCCATTAGCTACAGAGAGAAACGTGTTTCATGGAGCACAAGATTATGATCAGAGGTCGAGGTAATGCATGTACGCGGGCACACCTGCTAAGATTCGCTTTGCGAATCCATCCAGCACTAATCTGCGTTCGGACATCGCGGTCTGAAGGCCAGTCAGATCGCCGGCGCACTACCGGTTCATCGGTGGCGTCGCGAAATACCGGATCGTTCGCCGCAGTGGTCGCGCGATAGTCCCATGAGCAGAATGGTCTGGGTCGCGACCGCTGAACGTCGGGCCGGCTGAGATCCGGGTCATGGTGCGCGATGCTCGAGGGGCGGTCAGGCAGCTGACGCTGGCGGCTACAGCATGCGGCGCACAAGACGGGCAGTCTGAACGAGCTGCGACGAAGGTATTGCCGACGCCGGCCGCCTCCTCGAGAAAGCGCTTTCGAATTTCATAATTTTGATCTATTTTTGATGATTTTGTCTGGGGTCTATAAAACCCCTAGCGGAGAAGACACCCTCCATGCTTCTTTTATTCTTGAGAAGGTCATTCTGAGGTGATCAGCCACTGACATAGGCCATGTTTTCCTCGAGAGGGTTAACTGACTCTGACCGTCAGTTGAGGCGATCAAGCCATAGACAGGCTCGGTTTGATTTTCCCTCAAAAAGAGGTGCCAACCGATTACCGACCGCCTTGAGGCGATCAAGGCCCACGCATATGCAAGGCATTTTTCCTCGAAGAGGTGTCAACCGCCTGCCGTCCGAAGCTGATATCCGCCCCAGAAGTACACAGGCTTTTCCCTCGAAAGATCAACCATATCGCCGACGCGGTTTGAGGGGATCAAGACCCTTCCACTTCTTTTTTTGTAGAAATTGATTTCTTACAACTTCAATGGATGGTTCAAGAAATTGATAACCGCGTGGTGAGAAGCTGCATGGAACCATCGCTCAACGACTCAAAAGTTTGGCGTAATTTGAGCATCATTAGAGGGGAGTCTCTCTCTCTCTCTCTCTCTCTCTCTCTTCTTTTTTTCTCATATTGTGTATCTTTTCATGATCAAAATTTTCAAGTTTATCTGAGAGAGTCAAAAAAGGATACACCTCAAGTAGTAAGTGTCGCTTTCACAAAATTTCTAGATTTTATCATTTTCCTCTTTATTTATCATGTATTTTCAGGTGATGTAAGAAAACCCATAATGATGGCTATATGATATATCATCCACTATCACATCGATAGTTTAAGCAAAAAAATTTTACTTCCCTAATGAGTTAGTGGCCATTATTGCTAAAAAGAGCCCATTCACCTCCACCGTGGTACTTTCTCGAGATGATTCTTCGTGGACCCGATTCCCTTTGCTCGAGTTGATGAGATCTTCAAAATATGTGGTGTAGCTTTGTCACAATTTTCATTTCAAGCTTTAGTGGTCATCGTTGGTTCTCTATCTTTAGAGAGCGGTGTTACTTTGAACATCAAATACTTATGTGTAGATTCACATGTGATGCTCGTGACTGTTTCTTATCGACTATAAAGAATTGATAGAATTTTCAAAGACGGATCCATAAAAATTGGTCTAATGGATTCTTTTGTGAAAATGAGTGGGCCTTCAGAGATGGATTGAATGACCTTCCATCCATCATTGATCAAGAGAATGAGATCTTGACAACTCTTAATGTTCTGATGTAGAAAGCTTACATGAGTTACGCCACATTAGCAAATATATAGTTGAAGATAGAATGTTCAAGGTTGGCCTTTCCATCCGTGGGAGATCTCATTCTTTTCCACTAAAGAAGTAAAGGTGATGAAAGGTCTCCTCATATTCATAGTGGTTCTTTCAAGAAGTCCCACAAATGGTGGCATGTTTCTTCCCTAAAGAAAAGAAGACATGTGCTCAAGTGACTACTGATATTTGCTAAGAAGATGTCCCCACCTCCTCGAGAGTTTAGTTTTCAACTCATGATGGGGAGTTCATTTCAAGTCATATTCTCAAGAGGTGTTAAATCACATCACATATGTACGGCCAACGAGCGATGAATTGGTTGTCTCCCTTCTTTCTTCTTCTTCTTTTCTTCTTTTCCTCCTTCTTTTCTTTTATGTAATATTTGTGATGGTTTTTTATAGGTAACTCAAACATTAGATGGCTCATTTGGGTGTCTCTTTAGAGTGGAATCGAATTTGTGAAGGTAAAATATCTGCAAAGAGTATGAGAAAGATGTTAAGGCCAAAGAAGTGGTGACTTTGGAGGATCAACCGTGAACTGAAGAATAACATGTCAACTTCTCTTTCTCCAAGTCGAGGTGGAGGCACTCGGATGAGATTGAGGTGAGGACAGAGACTCGCCGTAAAGAGAAAAAGACTCAAGGCACTGCAGAGAAGAGAGCTCTGAACTGAGAAGAAAGCATTACAAGATCGCCTTTCGAGAAGGAGCATATAATGTCGTGAAGCAAATGAAATCTCAAGGCAAAGTGGAAGACTTTAAGAACTCTGCTTATCTGTACCTAAGACCATGTCGTGAAGCTCGTAATCATATTCTTGATGTTGAAGTGAAGGATTTGGAGCACCAATGTTTAGAGGAGGGCTTCATCCGAGGGTTTCCTAAAAGGATCCGCTTAGTGCATCGCAAGACCGAGCAGTATGAGGATCTATCTCCCAACCAAGTATCAAGACTCTTCATCGACCAGAGATGAAGGAGTTGAGAGTGAGTCCAAGGGAGCAGGTGAGGAGGACATGATATCACCAACCGATATGATGTATCCACTTGAGGATGCATTTTTTTATCTATGTATTATTAGTGTATCGAATCTTGATTCTTTCTTATATCATCATGTTAATCACAATAAAAATTTTTTTTTTTAGATGATACTTGTTTTTATTTTTACCTGGTAATTGAATATTATTCGACGACGCTAACCTATATGGATGAGGTTGAATTGAATCCACGATTTTGATCGCGTTTGTCAAAGAGTTACTTACGAAGTATGAAGAGGTGGATGTCCACCAAGGACCTTTGACCTATCCTGTATCAACGTGTTTACTGATATTAACCAGAGAGGTCATGATGTCCACCAAGGACCTTTTGACCTATCCTGTTACGACGCACATATGGAAGAGGTGATGTCCACCAAGACCTTTGACCTATCCTAAAAGAGTGTTACTGACTTCTCATATGGAAGAGGTCCAAAGTCCCTCGATTGATTATGCCCCATCGAGATACAACGTGAGTTGTATATTTCGTGGGAGGATTAAATGAAGAAGAAACAAGCTTGTAAGAAAAACTATAAATTCATTACATCGATAAGTTCTGATACAATCATAAGAATTTTATGGATATGAGTTTCAAGAAGAAATGACAACAATAAGAGTCTTTACCCCACTAAGTGGGGCCTGAAGATAAAATGACAAATAGATAAAATAATAATTATGCAATAATTATAATATTTTGAGATTCTCAAGTTCCAAGTTGAGAGTAAAGTTTTTCCAATCCTCCTTGAGCTTGAAAGTTCTCGCTTCACCATACTATAACCACATGGCCATCCCAAAGAGGTGAGAGTTTATCTGGAGGGCCTTCACCCCAGCTTCGATTCATAGACCAAGTCACCATATAGATGATTTTACTCTTTTGTTGAAGTGAGCTACCCTTTGGTGATAAGCAACCTGGCCATGTCATGAAGTTTCGGGAGTAGGTCCGTGTCATCAAGTTTTTTCTTCATTACCATCATGATCGAATAATTGAACTCTTGGACTTGGAACCCCGATATCTAAGTATAATTTCTGCACAACACAAGTTATATGTCTCACCAGGGAGTGTGGTAAGCCCAAAGAACATTAGAAAGCTCATCAACCCATTGCCCCCTTCTCAAGATGTGTTTTGAGTTTGTAGTCACCGTTTGGATGTGATGCTATGAGAAATGAATGTGAAGATCTTTGCAAAAGGACGTAAAGACTTTTCCAAGAATTGGGTTCGTTGTCATGTGATGATCTTGAGAAGACCGAATCGACATAATATTTTTTCCAAATAAATTGTTTAGCATTTGCCTCGATTTTAAGTGGTTCACTTCCACCCATTTAGTGAAGTAGTCGACTAAAATGATAAACTTGCTCGATCCCATGATATCAATTCCCCATGAGCAAAAGGCCACCAAGCGGGATGAGAGCTCAGATGCATGTGAGAGAGGTTAGAGTGCAACCACAACTTGCACATTTTTTTGTGAACTCACATGCCTTGTTTCATCAGCCAATAGAACCCTTGCCTTATAATTTTAAGGGCTAGCCTTCCTCCCAGTGTTCTCCACATATCCCTGAGTGAACCTCTCTTAATGCTAACAAAGGTGAGAGGCATTTGGCATGGTCCGAGAAAGCTTTGTATCCTGAATAGTAAAGTTTGAAGCTCTCTTCTGAGAGTAGTTGGGTCTTCAAGAAGGTTCCTTCTTGTAGAAAAGACCATCCATCCAATGTTCCTTTATCTCATTAATTGTATTATGACCCTTGGATGCTAGAAAATATATTTCTTCAACATGCTTTCTCTTAAATAGATCCAAGAAGATGCTTAAAGAGCCGCCATGAGTATTCTTCTCAGTATGTGAATGATTTGATGTGTCTTGAAATGGGCAAGAAGAGACTTTACCAAGTGGAGATATCAGCCAAGGATTATGAGTATTAAAGTCAACTTGGGAGGCTACAAGAGAGAGTCAAGGGATTACTAAGTCTTGAGCTTCAATCAATGGGAAGTCTCAACCTATGAGAGCCTCATATTCACATATTATTAGGAAAAATTTTTAAGTCCATACTCTAAGGTATTCTCACTGGGGGAAATAAGTAAGATTCCCACACCTTCTTCAAGCTCCATCAACATAGAGGGTCCATTGAGGAGACGAAGATAGCTCCTGAGTAGCTAAGTCATTCCACTATTTAAGTAGTACTTGAGACTTTATAGAAAGGTAGAAAATTTATATCAAACTCTCCCAATTCTACTTAATTTAATTAACCTCCCAGATGCTTCGGTTTCAGAATGACCTTAATGGTAAATGAGTGTAAATGCCGATAGTGAGCTTGAAATGGATGTAATTTTGCAGAAAACTAAAGCTGAGCCACCTTATCCAAGTGGATAACGACTTTCTATATCGAGAGAATTTTTATAGTAAATTGATTGTATCCCATTTTCACTAAAAAACCGAGCTTATCGTGGAAGAGACCGAGATATAAGTATAACATCTCTCCTTGATAGGCTTGATAGTAGGGTGGAGATGCTAAATACTTTTAGTTGCTCAAAAGTAGACGACATTCATCAATTAAAATTATTATTTTTAGCTCCCTTTAATATTTTAAAGAATGGCAAGTATATCCCCAAATGAGCTTAAGGTGATAACGCAGCAAGAATTCGTCCATTCAAACGTTGAACTTCCTTAATATTTTTCGGAGGAGTCATATCTTTGAGAGCTTTGATTTTTTCGGGGTTGGCCTCTATCCCACGGTGGTTACCATAAATCCAAGAAATTTTCTCGACGTAACCCCAAAAGCACATTTGATTGAGTCGCATGTTATAACATCGAAGGTTAAAGCATATTTCTAAGTCGAATATGTGATTCTTCCAAGCTTTTCACTAACATGTCATCCACATATACCTCCATCAGGCGCCTAATAGTCTTTAAAAAACCTTATTCATAAGTCATAGTAGCACCAAAGATTTTTTAACCCAAACCATAACTTGGTAAAGATAAACCTTTATATGTTTGAAATGTTGTAGCTTCTTCATCCATTGCATTTTATTTGTAAAGTAAGCATCCAAAAAAGCATTTGATGTCCTGACGTAGATCAACCAATTGATCAATTCGAGGAAGAGAAAACTATCTTTCGCAAGCTTATAAGGTTAGTAATCAATACACATTCTCCATGTTCCATTTATTTTCTTAACCATGACAACATTTGCTAGCCATGTAGGGTAATATTCTCTAATCCCTTCTAGAGCTTGTTAACTTCTTGTTCAATAGCGGCAAAATAAAACTCGGATGATCGGAATCAATGTTGGATCAATGATCACAGTGACCCCTGATCCCAATCTGACTCCAAGATGTTGATGCAAGAAGTAATGTATTTTTCCTTTGTTCTTCTGAGAGAGAGATCCACTTGCAATCGCTCAGAATGGTTGGTCATCTGATAATACAATAGAGAGCAAGTCTTCTACAGGAGAAGCTTTCGTACTTTCATCTCAAAATTAAAATCTTCAGCCGTCAAGGTCGTATGGTTGCTTCTAATTGATCATATTGATTTTCGCTGCATCACCCCAACTCCAGTTGGAAACTTCATCTTAAGATGAGATATCAAGTGATTACACCAAAAATTGATTGAGAGGGCCTTCCAAAGATAGGTTATATGTCGAATATGACTTGACCACCATGAATTGGATTAAATGAGTCACTTGTCGAGGAAATTCACCAAGGACAACAGAAAGGGTGATTGTCCCCTCTCACAGTATTATCAAACCCGTATAATGGTCCTGCAGCGGGTTGGAGCTTTTCCCTAACCAGGTCCATGCTAAGAAATATGGAGTAAAATAAGACATCAACAGAACTCCCATTGTCAATCAAAATTCTCTTAACATTAAAACATGGGTCACCGATTCCAGCGCTGATGATAAGTGGATCTTGATGAGTAACATGGACTCCTTCTAAGTTCAAGTCATTAAAAGTGATGGAATGATCAATGAGACTTCTTTAACTCGCTCTTCGAGGTGGTAATGAGAACTTGATTAGATAGTATTGGTCCTCCGCATTGTTTCATCCAACCGCTTTGATTATTTTATTATTTTTGATGATGTCCCCGCTTGAGGGTATGTTTGTCGATTGATTCTTCACAAATCGACAGATATCCTTGTTGAATGAGCCTCTCAATTTCTTCTTTGAGTTGTTTGCATGCCTAAAGATGTCCACGACTTCATGGAAGTGACAATATTGATTTCTTTGAATTTGTTTGTGGCCACTGATATTTTCTTCATCTCAATACCATCGGAGGTTAACACGAGATGTGTTCACGGCATGTATTCTTTTCGTCATTCACATCATGATATGGGGCCTGGGGAGATCACCTTTGTTGCTTCTTTTGATGGGACCGGTCCATATTCCCTGGGTGCTCTTATTTTTCAGTAGATTGTTCAAATTATTTATGATTAATAGCTATCGAGAGATTTGTGCTTCCACATGATGAACTAAGTCATATGAGGACCGTCTCGTGATTAAGGACAGTAAAAGGCCCTGACTGAGTCCTCCAAGGAAAACTCCTCTTTCAGCCTCGTATTGTATTTTCTAAGGAGAACCTGGAAGTATTCCTTAAGTGACCCTCATTTTGATGAATGCTGAGAGATGGGAGGAATCTTTAATGATCCTCCGCTTTGCAATGAACTGCTCTACAAAAAATCTTGGTGAGTTGTCAAAGGTATGGATGGATTCCTGGAAGGGAGTATAAACCAAGTGCAGCTCCCTCGAGGGTAATCGGAAAGACCGACAAAGCGGTGTCGAGCTCGATACGCATGATGATACCCATAATGGTCGATATGTTCATGTGGGTCACGCCCCATCATAGAATCAATGCTCTAAGCTTGAAACCCACAGAATAGGATGTTGAAGAATAGCCTAAAGGTTCCTCAGCAGCATGAGGGGAAGATGATTTCATCTTGAAGGTGAATTTGTCTTGCATTAAGTCATAATTTTGCATATACATGACGAGTCAGATGAGAATATGTCAAGCCATCAATAATTGGATTAATGGTACCATGGATGAGTAAAACTAGCAAGAGATCAAGATCATGCTCACGCAGGAACTTCGTCAAGGAGATTAGCATTTTGACCTCCACCAACCAACGACGATCTTGGGGAGATGTGTTTGTCGCAATAGTGGCTGATGTGTTCCTCATAAAAGTTTAATTATCTCATTTTGAGACTCTTTCATTCGATGCACTCGATCTTCTAAAGAGATTCCCCGCGCCTTCACCCAGTGGTCACATCGAGGGAGAGAAGCGTTATCCTGTCTGATTGGTTTCAGAGTGACGAGTTGGAGCTGAGGCTCCAGCTTTAGTGTGGCCATACATGCGAGGGTGTTCATTATTGATTGAAGGGTCTTCCCAGACGCCAAACCATGCGTGCTAGAAAATTGTGGTAGAGTGAAAGTTTTGTTATAAAATCCAAAGACACAGTATTTAAAGAGGAACAAGAAAACTCCAGAAATTTTTACGTGAAAATTTAAAAATCAATGAAATCACTAATTAGGTGAAATCTGTTATAAATTCTCAGATATGCTCACATATTGAAATTTCGCAAATTTTAATGTCTAAAACGTCACAATTGAGTTGGAAAGAAATGAAAATAAAATCAATCTCATGATTCAAACACAAAATTACCTAAGTTCTCAAGTTCTCAACATACACCATACACTGCCACTAACTGAATGCTTAAGTTCTTCAGAGTCAGCAGTTGTTTCCCCAATTTAGTCTTATGACTGGATCCGTGTTAACAAAACCTAATGCCCTATAATAAGAGTATTAAAGTTGAAATTAAATGAAAAATCTTAAATCCAATCTCATAATTCAAACATAAAATCACCTAAATTCTCAAATACATCCGCATGTGCCCCAACACTATGTTGAATGCTTAAATCCAAGTGTCTGAGGATGTTGTGTGAGTTATTTCCAAGTCAGATGACGTTCAAAGCAAAAAACCTAACCTATAATAAGAGTTTCAAATCAAGAAACATCTAAAACTACTGCTGCTACAAATCTAATCCTCTATTAACGAGAAATGAATAGATCTAAAACTCTTAAATATATTCTAATTAATCAATTTTCAAATATCAATATTCTTCATAAATGAAACTCTATCATTAAAACTTAAATCAAACTCAATCTATCCACCTTCCGCAACTATTATCTTGACAAATTAAGAAACTATAGACACAGTGAGCCAATGTCAAATCAAGTATTCGCTATGTTCACTCTCAATCAACCTCGCCAAGTGAAGTGTCTGATCTTCAATTGGCCATTACACATTTATGATAAACAAGCATATGACCTTCCGATCGGTTTGGCACCCGCCCATTATATTATGATCATGATCAGTGATGCTAATGACTCTACCCTTGAGTCGAATCGTAGATACTTGATAGGCAAAAGCTCCTGCCGCCTTAGTAGACTTAATTTTATCTCCAGATAAACACCACCCGTGTCTACAAGAATTTTCGACGTAACTCATGTGATATGAGGATCCTTCTATCGTGGGTCGACTACCTCCTCACTAAGTAGACTGGACCTTAATTGCCTATGACTAAATCCATGAGATTTAGATAGGGCACATCATCATTTCCCTAACCATCCGGTTTAAGCTATAAAGATGAATTTCATATCTCAAATTCTAAAACTCTACAAACTCTGTCTTTGTTACTATCTGCATGTTGCGTCTCATTGCTTGACCATATAATTCTCTCTCACTTGTGGGAGGGTGAGTGTATAGGGCTTGTGCATAGGAGCACAGACGGATCAAAGTTCTCTCACCGTGAGAGCGAAATCTAGAGTAGTCATCTTATCTATTAATTTTGTGAAAATTATCAGGCCAGCCAACCACTCTTTTTGAAGATGTCTGTGAGAATTTTAGACCCTTCTCTATATATATATGATATGTCTCTTAGTGTGTGTGTGTGTGTGTGTGTGTGTGTGTGTATTGTATATTGTTAGCATTGTTTAATTTTCTCTATATTCAAGTTTGACTTGTACTTGCTTTGAATTAATTAGAACAAATACTTAACCGAAGTTAATGAACAAGTTTTAAGCGAATATTTGAGTGTTTATAAATTTAGCATAATTCAAATCTTATTAGTGTGACAATATCAATCTTTAGCAACAAGTTCCTTATTATTTCCTAATTTTTTGCTACAAGTTTTTCATACAACACAAAATCTAGATTTTCAAAAACAAACTAAATCATGAAACGTTCTATGAAGGATAAGATTGGCTAAAAAATGTTGGGGGTTTCAGAATTTGGTTACAATAGTTATATTGTAATAGTTGGATTATGGAAAGCGGCAAAGGCGATGATGATTGTCGTCTTGCAGAATGAATTTAATTCAAGTTTCTCAATTTTATTCCAAATTCACTTCTCGCTTCCTCCCCCTCATGACAAGAATGGACTTCTATATATAAGGTTTTGAGATGAGTTTTTTTTATAATTGTAGTCAAAATCTAAAAACACTCCATCTAACAGTTCAAACTAATTCCCTTGATCACAGATAATTTTTTGATGATTTGACCATTTAAGAGACATCTGATTTAATTGATTTTGGGCTCTTTGGATTCGTCTCGTCAAGCCGCTCGATTGGACTATAAGCATGTCAAATTTGGAAGTCGTTTTGATCATCGTCGATGTCACCGAAGTTTTTTATATATACTTTTGATTCAGTAGTCGATTTAACAATTTAATAATATGTTGGTCTCATCTTATAATAACATTTAATAAAATTATATATATATAATTTTAAAATTTATATTAATTTGATATATCAAAGTTATATTTAACTATATTATTTTAGATAATATATGAGTTATCATTAAATTTAATATAGAGTATTTAAAATATTACTCATCGAATAACAATAAATAAGTTTGATTATTTTAACATTCATTTTATTTAACCTTCAAAATTTTAAAAATCGTTCAAATTTATTTTAATTAAAACAAATTTTGCTCATGGACAAATCCGCTAATGTGCTTTCATATAAAACGTTAGGTTGGAAGTTCTAAATCTTAAGGTGATTAGTAAAATGTTTAAATTTTCTAATTACAAAAGTCAATATAATCAGCTAATGTAAAATATATAAAATCGAACGCACTCCGCTCTCCAATTTAAATCTTGTCCCCCTACATCACAACGGCCCTTCTCCGCTTCTTTCTTTCGCTTCCCTTCCTCTCCTTCTCCATTTCTTGGGTTTCTGAATAATTTATCTCTGATGAAGTCCCTCGTTCATCCCAGAAGCGGTAGGGTTCCGCCCTCCGAAACACTGACCCCACCCTCTCATAAGCAGAGGCCGCCAAAGGTTCCGAAGGAGAACGTAGAGCCGAACATGATGCCGCCAGAATCTTCTCTTTTTCGTTCACCGCCTACCTCCGGCAAGTCAAACTCCATGAGGACTCGTAGCCCACTCCCTCCGCGTCCCCCGACTCCTTCAGTCCCTCTCAAGAGGAAGTTGAGTTTGGAAACCCTGCCAGATAACGGATCTCCAGCTCCTTGTCCCTGCGATTCTGGTGTCCAGGTAACATATCTCTTTTGTTCTTTTGGCATTTGCTTGTCTTTCTTTCTGGATCTGTACTGAGGCGACCTGATTTGGATCTTAGGTAATATTGCGCATGAGGCCGCTTAGCAAACAGGAAGAGGACGAGGGGAGTCAGATTGTGCAGAGGATATCCCCCAACTCCATTTCAATTCTTGATCATACTTTTACCTTCGATTCAGTGGCTGATGCAAGCTCGACGCAGGTGGGGTATCGATGTTTTTAATTAGTTTTTGAAGAAAAAAAGGTTAGTTATCGTCTCTTTTCACTTCGATCATAAAATGTCCTCACCATATTAATATTCTTATTATTAGCAAGACATTTTCTAACTTGTTGGGGTTCCATTGGTGGAGAATTGCTTGGCCGGGTTTAATAGCTCCATTTTTGCATATGGGCAGGTAAGAATATTTAATATTCCTATATAGCTACATTCTTAATCAGATTCTTCTGCAAGAAGTCTCAAAGCTCATTTAAATATTATCATTAAGTGTTTAAAAAGAAAATTCGTAGTAAAATTTTAGCAACTTATGAAATCACACAAGTATTTAAAGAGTGAACAATAAAACTCAATTTTACGTGAAAATCTGAAAGAGGGAAAAATCACGGCTGGCCTAAAAGCTTCCTATGTATATTTGATTACAAGATCTTTTCCCATAGATTACAAAATTGTATATGAGAAAGGAACACTATGTGGATTTTATGCTTTGTAAGCGAGATAGATGATGCGGAGCAATCAGCGAGGAACAATTCATGGCGAAATCGGAAACAATCGGTGAAGCAGAAATCATGTGATAGGTGGCGGCAAGGATCAGCTGCGGCGGCCAATGACGCGGTGGTTGAACCGTCGTGGCGTACGGTGTGCTTGGAGGATCTTTAGATCTCTCCTCTCTTGCTTGGCTCCCTCATATGAGAATGAGGCTATTTATAGATTGGAGGAGTGTCTACATGCATCTGCAAAACTCCACTTCATGGCTCATGCTTGATCGATCATTTGATGTATTTTAAATATTTGAATACAAATGAAGTCGGAATTTTGAGATCTTGGGCTTGTTAGATCCGGCTCGTCGAGACGCTCGATTTGACTATAAACACTCCATATTTAAGAGCTTTTAGAGATTTAACTGATATCTTAAAGTTTCCAATGATATTTTAAGTGCTCGATCTCTACCAGTTTCAACTTCGGATTAGTTTGCTTTTAGCATCAAGATTTGTGCTTCGCCTAGTAGTATTTTAAGTGTCATATTAGTTGTCCCCTATTTTTGGACATCATTTCAATCATCCTATATATATATATATATATATATATATATATATATATATATATATATATATATATATATATATATAATCTTAAAAATAAATTCTTGATGAAATTTTAAAATTACATACGATTTTTTAGAGAACATATCGAACCACAAATTATGACTATAGAAGCGGATGTAGATGTGGATGAGTATAGTGCATGAGATTTGAGGTTACTGAATCCACTGCAGGAGCTTGTGGGTGTCAGTGGCATGCTTGGCCATGAGCATGCGGCTTGTGGGTGGGAGTGAGCAGTGCTCGGCGTGCGAGCAGACCGCAGTCGTGCGAATCAGCGGCCAGGTGAATCAGGCGGTGTCGGGTGGTCTAATGTGGCAGCGAGCTGTAGCGAGTGCAATGGAAGCGGTTGGCGCTGCCGGGCGATTCGCCGCTGTGAGCGGTCAGGTGCCGCAGCTAAGCGGCTTCAGCGATTGTTTTGATTTTGATGATTTTACCCTTTTACTGAAGGGTCTATAAAACCAGGGCTGAGAAGGCACACCTTTCTAGTGCTTCTCTTTTCTTGAGTGAGGTTATTGAGGTATGATATTCGTTGTTCGGTTTTCCTCGAAGCGTCGCCACCGACTCGGTTTGGAGGATCAAGGCCCGTACTCGTTGTTTTTCCCTCGAAGAGGCTTACCTCGTCGGACGTCAGGTTTGGAGGCGATCAGGCGTACATTACGTCGTTGTTCGGTTTTCCCTCGAAGAGTGTCAACCTCGTTGACCGTCCGGGTTTGGGCGATCAGGCGATACGTCGTTGTTTGTTTTCAGAAAGGCGTGTGGTCGGACCGTCGGGTTTGGAAGCGATCAAGGCGGTACTTACGTCGTTATTCGGTTTTCCCTCGAAAGAGGCATCACCTCGTCGGACCGTCGGTTTGGGCGATCAAGGCCGCGGTTACTTTTCTTGAAATTAGATTTATCATGACTTTAATGGATGATTAGTTGATAAGAGCGTTAGCGGGGATCATTCAAATGACTCGAAAGTTTGGCGGTAATTTATGAGCATCATCGAGGAGAATATCTTCTCTCTCCTCTTTTTTTCTTTTCTCATATGTGTGCATCCTTTTTAGATCGTAGGAAAAAATTTTATATATAAGCTATCAGTGAGAGTCAGAGCATTGGGGTGAGTGAGTTGCTTTTACAAAATTCTCGATTTTATCATTTCTCCCTCTTTATTTATTATGTATTTTCAGGTGATGGAGAAAACCCATAGTAATTTCTGATGATATGATCCTCACATCGATAGTTTAATGGTGTTTTGAGAAAGTTTTTCTTCCATAATGGTTGGTGGCCATTGTTGCCAAAAGTCATCGAGCACGTTCACCTCCGTACTTTTTTATTTACGAGATGATTCTTGCGGGACTCGATTCCCTTTGGCTCTAAGTTGATTGAGATATTCAAAATATGTGGTGTAGCTTTGTCATTTTCATTTTAGCTTTAATGGTCATCGTCGGGTTTGGTATTCTTGAGGCGTGGTGTTACTTTTAACATCAAATACTTGTGAATGTGATTTACATGTGATACCAGGCGTGTTTCTTATGGACTAAAGAATTGGATAGAATTTTGATGGGATCAATCTAGAAATTGGTCTAATGGATTCTCTTTTGTGAAAAATGAGTGGGGCCTTCCTGAGAGATGGGGAAGATTGAATGACCTTCCGATCCATTGTTGATATATGAGATCAGCAACTCTTAATATCCCGATGTAGGAAGCTTGCATGAGTTACGTCACATTGATATAGTTGAAGATAGAATGTTCAAGGTTGGCCTTTCTATCGAGCGGAGATCTCATTCTTTTCCACTAAAGAGGTCAAGTAAAGGTGATGAAAGGTCTCTATTCATAGGGTTCTTTCAAGAAGCGTTATGAATGGTGGCAATGTTTCTTCCCAAAGAAAAAGAAGATATCTTGAAGTGACTACGTCGGATATCTCGAAGAAGATGTTAGATTGACCTCGAGAGTTTAGATTTCAACTCATGATGGGGAGTTCGTTTCAGCGCACATTCACGAAGAGGTGTTAAATCACATATGTATTAGCAATGGATGAATTGACGTTGTCTTCTTTCTTCTTTTCTTCTTCTTTTCTTTTTTGTGTAATATTTGTGATAGTTTTTTTTCTTTATAGGTAACTCAAACATTAGAGCAGATGGCTCATTTGGGTGTCGCTTTAGAATATCTGCAAGGGAGTATGAGTGAAAGATGAGTATTAAAGCCAAAGAAGTGGCGACTTTGGAGGATCAGTGTGCGGGAGAAGCTAGAACATGTCGACTTCTCTTTCTCTCTCGTGTGGAGGTGCACTCGTGATGGTGATTGAGGTGAGGAAGACTCATCGAGAAGAGAAAAGACTTAAGGCACTTACGTGAGGAGAAGAGAAAGCTCTCGAGAGAAGAAAGCATTACAGATCGTCTTTAGAAGGAGCATATAATGTCGAAGCGGAAGCAAATGAAATCTCCTTGAAGGCGGTGGAAGACTTTAAGAACTCTGGCTTATCTACTCAAGACCATGTTCGGAAGCTTCGTAATCATATACTTGATGTTGAAGTGAAGGACTTGGAGCACCAATGTTTAGAGGAGGGCTTCATCAGAGGGTTCTAAAAAGGAATCCGCTTAGTACATCATAAGGCTGGAGCTAGTATTGAGGATGTCTCCCGTATGTCAGAAGACTCTTCATGTCGAGGAGATGAAGGAGTTGAGAGTGAGTCCAAGGAGTATCTCTAGTGGTGAGGAGGGCGTTGATATCCAAGCGATATGATGTAGCATCACTTGAGGATGCATTTTTTTTATGTATTGTTATTATTGTATCAAAATCTTGATTCTTTCTTATATCATCATGTTAATGCTATCAATTTTTTTTTAGATATGCTCTTATTTTGTTTTACTATCAGGTAATTGGTGAATATTATTGACGATCTTGCTGTCTGATGAGGTTGAATTGAATCCACTCGGGATTTTGACTATCAGAGGTTGTTTGTAGTCTCACTTCGATGGCACTATGGAAGAGGTTGTGAGGAGTCCACCAAGGACCTTTTGACCTATCAAGGTTGTTTTAGAGTCTTATTCGATGGTATGGAAGAGGTGAGAGGACCTTTTGACCTATCTGGGTTGTTTGAGTCTTACCGATGGCGTTAACGATGGAAGAGTGAGAAGTCCACCAAGGACCTTTTGACTATCTAGGTTGTTTGTCGAGTCTTATGCGATGTTAACGTGGAAGAGTGAGAGTCCCCTTGGGATTGATCATGCTCGATTGAGATATAGCGTGAGTTGTATATTTCTCAAGTGGGAGGATTAAATGAAGAAGAAACAAGTTTGTAAGAGAAAGCTATAAATTCATTACTCGATAAGTTTGATGATACAATCATAAGACGATTTTAACACGGATATGAGTTTTAAGAGAAAATGACAACAACAACAACAACAACAACAACAACAACAAGTCTTTATCCCACTAAGTGGGGTTGGCTACATGAAGAGGAAATGATAAACGAGACAAAATAAAATGATAATTATGCGGTAGAATTCGATAATATTTTGGAGATTCTCGGTGTTCCAAGTTGAGGTAAAGTTTTTCCCTCAATCCTTGAACTTGAAAGTTCCTGGCTTCACCATAGCTATAACCACATTTGGGCCATCCCAAAGAGGTGAGAGTTTATTGCGTTGAGGGCCTTTGCCTGGAGCTTCGAGACTTCGTAGGACCAAGTCACCTGAGATATGGGATGAGGTTTTACTCTTACTTGAAGTGAGAGCTACCCTTTGGTGATAGCGGTCAGAAGTAGGGCCATGTCACGAGTTTGAGTAGGTCAGTCTTGTCGGAGTTTTCTTCATTACCATCATGATCGAATAATTGAACTCTTGGACTTGGAACCCGATATCTGGTATAATAGCTTACGTGCGAAACACAAGTTATATGGTGTCTCACCGTCGAGTGCTTGCGATGTAGTCGGTAAGCCCAAAGAACATTAGAAAGCTCATCAACCCATTGCCCCTTCTCGAGGCGTGTTTTTAGTCCTTTGAGTATAGTCATTGGTAGCTTGATGCGCGTTAGTTTGAGGATGTGCCTTTCTTTGCAGTGTGTTCCGTTGTGGGTGATGATCTTTGCGGGAAGACGAATCGACATACTATATTTTTCCAAACAAATTGTTTAGCATTTGCCTCCATAATTTTAGCGAGTGGTTGGCTTCCACCCATTTAGTGAAGTAGTCGGAAAATGATGAACTTTCGTTGCCACGATCTTGCTCGAAAAGGTCCATGATATCAATCCCCATTGAGCAAAAGGCCACGGGCTTTGAATGGATGAGGCTCTGTATGCGGCATGTGAGGGAGGTTAGAGTGTGCGACAACTTGCACATTTTTGTGAACTCAAGGCATCTTGTTTCATGTAGGCCAATAGAACCCTTGCCTTATAATTTTAAGGGCGCCCTTCCTCTAGGTGTTCTCCACATATCCACACAGTGGACCTCTCTTAATGCATGTCGACCTCACGAAGGTGAGAGACATTTGAGATGCGTCAGAAAGCTTCGTTTGTATAGTTCACCTCCGATAATAGTAAAGTTTGAAGCTTGTCTTGAGGAATTGCAGTTGGGTCTTCAGGAAGAGTTCCTTCTTGTAGAAAAGATAGGATGGGGTCCATCCACGAATGTTCCTTTATCTCATCAATTGCTTGAATTACCCATGACCCTTGGATACTCGAAAAAATGTATTTCTTCAACATGCCTTCTCTTAAAAAGATCCTAGTAGCAGATGAAGCAAGCTTAGCGGCGTGCTTCAGTATTCTTCTCTCGGTATGTGAATGATTTGATGTGTCTTGAAATGGGCAAGAGACTTCACCAAGTGGAGGTATTGTGGGGATTATGAGCATTAAAGTTTCCCTCAACTTGGGAGGCGACAAGTTGAGAGTCGGTATCATCAAGTCTTGAGCTTCCCGTCGATGGCGAGTCTCGACCATGAGAGCCTCATATTGACCATATTATTAGTTGCGGAAATTTTAGGCGAAGTCCATACTAAGGTATTCTTTGGGGAAATAAGTAAGATTCTGCCCGACACTTTAGAGCTCCATCAACATAGAGGGTCCATTGAGGGAGGCGAAAGGCATGTAGCGGATAGCTCTCCTGGGTTGGGGCGTGCATTCCTATAAAGTGCGGTACTTGAGACTTTATAGCGAGGTAGAAAATTTATATCAAACTCTCCCAATTCTATAGACCTTGATTAACCTCCCGGATGCTTTGGTTTTACGTAGGATGGCCCTTAATGGTAAATGAGTGTATAGATAGTGAGCTTGGAAGTATGGGCAATTTTGTGAAAACTAAAGCGAGCCACCTTATCGGCAAGTGGATAATGACTTTCTATATCGAGAGAATTTTCTTTAAATTAAGGTGTTGTATCCCACTTTCTTCTTCATGAGCTTATCGCGTGGGAAGAGCTGCGAGATATAAGTATAACATTTCTCCTTGAATAGGCTTGGATAGTAGGGGTGGAGATGCTAAATACTCCCATTTGCTCAAAAGCGGGACATTCATCGTCCATTGAAAATTATTATTTTTAGCTCCCTTTAATATTTTAAAGAATGGCAAGTATCATCCCGAGCGGCTAGGAAGCGGGATAAGGCAGCAATTCGTCCATTCAAATGTTGAACTTCTTAATATTCTTAGGAGTCATATTTTTTGAGAGCTTTGATTTTTTGGGGTTGGCCTCTATCCACGGTGGGTTACCATAAATCAAGAAATTTTCGCGTAACTCAAAAGCACATTTGGTGGGTTGAGTCATGTTATAACGTCGAAGAAGGTTAAAGCATATTTCTAAGTCGAAATATGTTGTGATTCTTCAAGCTTTTCTTAACATGTCATCCACATATACCTCCATTGTATGCGGCCTAATAGGTCTTTAAAGACCTTATTCATAAGCGTTGATAGGTAGCACCGGCATTTTTTAATCAAAGCGCATAACTTGGTAAGTATAAACCTTTATATGTTTGAAATGTTGTAGCTTCTTCATCCATTGGGTTCATTTTATTTGGTAACGAGTAAGCATCAAAATTGAGCATTTGATGTCGCATCAATCATGATCAATTCGAGGAAGAGGAAAACTATCTTTGGGCAAGCCTTGTTAAGGTTAGTGTGTCAATACACATTCTCCATGTTCCATTTATTTTCTTAACCATGACAACATTTTTAGCCATGTAGGGTAATGTACCTCTCGTATGAATCCTTCTGTTAACTTCTTGCTCAATAGCACGGAAGCGTCAGTGCAAAACTTCTTACGGATGATCGGTTTGAATGTTGGATCGATCTTGAGGAGTGCATGATCACATTGGGGTCGACTCGGCATGTCGGACTCAAGCGAAGATGTCTTGATTTCGTAGAAGTCTATGTATTTTCCTTTGTTCGAGCAGAGATCCAACTTGCTTATTGTTCATAATGGTTGGTCATCGATAATGCAACAAGAAACAAGTCTTCTGAGAAGCTTTCGGGGTACTTCTTCATCTCGAAAATTAAAATCTTGATCTTTGAAGGTCACGAAAGGCGTGGTTGAGCTTGCGAGATAACATGATTGTGATCTTGATTTTCCACGACCACTCCAACTCCAACGGGGTTGGAAATTTCATCTTAAGATGAGATCTTGAATTGATTGGAGGGGCTTCCAAGATAGCGTTATATGTTGAATCGACTTGACCACCATGAATTGGATTAAATGAGCCACTTGTCGAGAAATTCACCAAGGATAGGACAAGGAAGGGTGATTGTCCCTCTACTATGAGGCGATTATCAAACCGTCATAATGGTCTGAGGGTTGGAGCTTTTCCTGGCCCATGTTAAGAAATGTGTAAAATAAGACATCAAGAACTCCCATTGTCAATCAAAATTCTCTTAACATTATAGCATGGGTCAGATCCCTGCGATGACAAGTGGATCTTGATGAGAACATGTACTCCTTCTAAGTCGAGTCATTAAAAGTGATGGAATGATCGATGAGACTTCTTTAACTCGCTCTTGAGATATGGTGAGAACTTGATTAGATAGTATTGGTCCTCTGCGATTGTTTCAATTTCTCCAAATGTTTGATGATTATTTTTATTATTTACGTGATGATTGTCACTGGTTGCCCCGGTTGGAGGTATGTTTGTTTGAGTGATTGATTCTTCACAAATCGGTAGATATCATCTTTGAATGAGCCTCTCAATTTCTTCTTTGAGTTGTTTGCATGCCTCAGTAGTATGTCCACGACTTCGATGGAAGTGACAATATTGCTCCTGATTTCCTGAATTTGGTTTCAGTGGATGCGGCCACTTGATATTTTCTTCATCTCGAATAGCCATTAGGAGGTTAACACGAGATGTGTTCAGCGTGTATTCCTTTTTTGGTTCACGTTTGTTGATATGGTGTGGAGGAGATCACGGCGCCTTGTTGCTTCTTTTGATAGGGTACTTCATTCCACGTTACTGCTTTTACATTTTCTTATAGATTGCTGATGGGCATTAGCCTCGTCAGGATTTGTGCTTCCACGATGAACAAGTCGGCATATGAGCGGACCGTGTCTCATTAGTGAGTAAAAGGCCACAGAGTCCTCCAAGGAAAACTCCTCTTAATAGTTGTCACTCAGGGTATTTGGCGAGCTTCTAAGGAGAACCTGGAAGTATTCCTTAATTCACCCTCATTTTGGGCGAGAGATGGGAGGAATCTTTAATGATCCTCGGTTTGCAATGAAGCTGCTACAAAATCTTGGCGAGTTAGTCAAAGGTATGGATGGATTCCCTTGGAAGGAGAACCAAGTCACGAGCTTGTCCTTGAGTGCTTGGAAAGACGACAAAGCGGTGTGTGGAGCTTCGTTGGATATGCATGATAGTCTGTAATGGTCGATGTGTTCATGTGGGTGATTGCCCCATAGGAATCAATGTTGGAAGCTTGAAACCACGGGAATAGGATGTTGAAGAATAGCTTGCTAAAGGTGAGATTTCCTCATAGCGGTGAGGGAAGATGATTTCTATCTTGGAGGTGAAATTCATCTTGCATTAAGCGTAATTACATATAACATGAGTGGGTCAACGAGAATGTGTCAAGCTACCGCAATAATTGGTGGATTAGCGGTTGGTACGTGATGGATGAGTAGAACTAGCTGTCGAGGAGATCACATCACGGTCTCTACGGAGGAACTTCATCGAAATTAGCATTTTGACCTCCCGGCTATGATCGATCTTGGGGAGATGTGTTTTCCATGATAGTAGGCTTGTGTTCCTCTAAAAGTCGGATCATCTCATTTTGAGACTCTTCCATTTACACGATCTTCTAAAGAGATTTCGCCTTCAGACAGTCCGCTATCGAGGAAGTGAGGCGAGAAGGTTGGCATCCTTGGTTCAGATTGGTTTGAGAGTGGCGGGAGTTGGGCGGGAGGCTCCGTTATTCTGATGTTGCGTATTAGCCATGAGGTGTTCACGAATTGTGATTGAAGGTCTCTTCCAGCAAGCGTTGTGCTAGAAAACCAGTTCGTAGAGTAAAGTTTTTTAGCCACCGTTGTGAAATCAACACACAGGTATTTAAAGTGAACAATAAAACTCAATTTTTTACGTGAAAAAACCTCAAAAGAGGAAAAACCAGGGGCTAAGTAAAAGCTTCCACTATATGTTTGAGTACAAGATCTTCCGATCTGGGATTACGAAATTGTATATGAAAGGAACAGTATGTACAACGATCGTTGTACGATTCTTTAGTAATGGCAATATGATGGTGAAGCTGCGCGGGTGTGATGAAATGATATGCGCGAAATGCGGGGAAATCAGCGTGAAGTCATCATGATGGAGGCAAGCATAGATTGGCGGCGGCAAGGATCAGCGGCGGCCGGTGGCGGTGGTTGGCCGTCAGTGGCGGATTGTGCTTGGAGGATCTTTAGAGCTCTCTCCTCTCTTTGCTTGGGCTCCTCCTATGAGGAATGAGGGGCTATTTATAGATTGGAGGAGTGGCGTCTACGTAAATGCAAAACATACCACTCCACTTCATGGATCCGATGATCCTTTGATCATTTGATGTATTTTAAATATTTGAATGCTCAAATGAAGTCGAATTTTGAGATCTTGGGCTTGTTAGATCCGCTCGTCGAGGCCTTCGATTTGACTATAAACACTCCATGTTTAAGAGCTTTTAGGATTTAGCGATATCAAAGTTTCCAATGATATTTTAAGTGCTTGATCTATTTCAACCGGATTAGTTTGCTTTTAGCATCAAGATTAGTGCCCTAGTATTTTAATGTCATATCAATAATTTTAATTAATTGATTTTCTTATTCTTTATATTAATTAATTTAAATACATAATACACAAATCATTAGTATTCATGTATCTTTTAACTTTATTATTTTATATTTTATTTTCTGTTAAAGCTTTGATAATAACATAACAAGATAGATTTAAAATTCAGGTGCTAACTCATTAGCTTGTTATTAAATCATGAGCTTTGAGTTTAAGCTCATCTTTTGATAAAAATCTCATAGTTTAAATTAAATTTGTTGCAAAAATCAAAGAAAGCATCAATATGACCGTTATTAAGAAGATAAAATTGTCATAAATTATTAATGGTTTCAATTAATGATGTAAAATATAATTAATATATTGACAAAAATTAGCACATTTACAACGAGCTTGAGCTAGCTTGAGCTCATATCAATAAGTTTGACATAATTATATCTTTAGTTTCAACTCACAAGTCAATTTGGTCAAGATAGTATAGAAATATAATTTAAAATGTCTGATGATAAGAAAATAAAAAAATTATATTAGAAACATGCATAAGATTGTGAATTTTAATCTAAGTATATCCAGATGAGTATAAATATACAAAATATTGAAACAAAGTTGAAAATAAGATAAGATTTTTTTTTTATGTCAAAATTTGATATTAATCTTTGTTTGAAATGAATGAATATAGAAAAAGTAGTATGCTGCTGTATTCTCTGAAAATAATATCAAAACACATAGAAAATCTTTGTTCTTGGTGTAGATCATTTCCAATTTCTTCATCTTCTTACAATTTTAGATGCTAAATACCTTCTTTTAAAATATATAATGATAATAATGCATTTAAAAGCATATAAATAATTAAAAGATTTATCTCATAGTTTTTAATATTTGACAAAATTTAATTATTTTGAAAATCTCAATCAATATATTAATAAATAAGTGATCTCATTATAATTCTTATAAATTTTTTTAACTCATAAGTTTAACAAATTATTACTCAAATATATAATATATGCCTCTTAATGGTCATAGATCAAATAGTTCTATGTGGTGCACTTATAAATCATCTAAACTTTACAAAACTTGCTCACTGTATTACTTTGTGATCATATAAATATCAATTTTTAATCTTAAAACAAACTCTAATGCACTAGACTTAAAATATTATGCAATGATACTAAAGGGTTTTGTCAATAATGGATAAGCTTCTTTTGTTTTGTTTTAATCACAAAGAGTTTGATTTCTTATGAAATGTAAAGTCTTATGAGAATGAGTTCTTAAAGGAAGTTGTTGAGTAGAACTATTTATTGGCTACAATAATAAATATATATATCTTCAATGGTGAATAGTATGATTGTATTTTAAAATTTGTATCATAATTCATATTATAACCAAAGAAAGTGTAGATGTAGCATATATTTCCTTTGTATTTAAGTCTCCTTTGAATGTCTTAATCTGAAAAAATTATTATAGTTTTAAGATATTTGTTAAATTTTAAAATTAGATTATATATTTTAAATAATTTTTTTTACTTTATAGATTTTCATTATTTTTTAAAATTAGATATATATACTAATTACCTTTATTAATATCTAGTATATCACATCAATGACTATATAAAGAGATTTATTGATTGGGATATAAGATTTTACATTATCAGAAATTTTATAATCTATTCTTTACATGAGTTTTATAATAAACTTTTCCTTGTAGTTTTGATGATGTCTATTGTCTTTATTTAATATATTCAATTAACATTTATTTTATTCTTAAAAACATGGTTAATGTAATATTGTTCTCAAAAGAGATTTAATCATTTCTTTATGCAATTCTCTATTTGATAGGTTCTACATGATTTTTGCTATAGCAATTATACTCTTTTATGTTTACATAAAATTTTAAAACAAAAGTATACTAATAGTTAGTCATCATATTTCTTATGACATTTTAACTTGGGTCATTTGTTATGAATGGTGGGAATTGATCATTTCAAGAAATTCAAGAATGATATCTCATTTAATCAAATATGAGAAGAGCATTATGTTATGGTTCTTTTTTGTAAGCAAAAGATAGAAAAAATTACATATAGTTTAGATATGAGGTTTCAATCATATCTTGAATTTTTCATGTCAGTTGAAAACCTACATTTGTCAATCCATAAATTTAGTATTTGGTGATTGCCCTCTTTAGAAATTCCATCCATTTTTTGATTCCATATCTTTATCAAAATATTATGATATTTTTGTAGTGTTTTTAATATAATTCAATTCAATTCATTTATATATATATATATATATATATATATATATATGTATATATATATATATATATATATATATATATTATATATATATATATATATATATTTATATATTTTATATATATATATGTATATGCATAAAAAAATTAATGCATTATGAATCTCAAGAGCATTTTAAAATATTTATCTAATCACCGATTTACAAATTACATCAAATCATGAGAAAACATAGCAATATATTAGACTTATTTATCAACTATAACATAAAATGGATCATTTGAATGGTAACTTATATTTATGAAATCAATGAATCGTGCGATCAAGAATAGATCACTCTCATCATTAAATCATCAAAATACTTATCAAATCAATATTTTTTTCAAATTTACAACAAATATCTATAAATCATTCTGACTCTTGAAATAGCCATTTCCAAACATATCTTGCTTGTATCACCAAGATCAATCGATAAGATCGCTAGAAAATGAGTTAATTTCCTTTTCTCAAGATCAGTTGCTCAAAGATCATTCGCTTTTGGGAACTTCTCATTGAGTTGACCATTGTATTTTCTACACTTATTGTTTGGACTTCTTGTCCTCATCAAGCGACAATATCTTTTGAGCATAAAAAAGTTTCTTCAAAATATTTTCCCTTAACGGGTTTTACCTTCTGTTCATATCAATTTTATAATTTTGCTGGCGAAGATCTAACACTGAATAAAATTCTCAACCTGAATATATATATATAAATGAGAATTTCTTATTTTAACTTTTAAGTAATGCATGTAGAGCTTTCAAGAGAACTAAAATAAAATAGATATTGTAGTCAAATTACATTCAAGATGAAAGAGTATGATGTTATAATCTTAAATTTTCATGTATAATCCACCAAGTTAGGCTAAAGTTAAATTAGACATCAACATAATAAATTTGTAATTACTCAAAACTTTCTTTAAAAGTTACCCTTAGACTAATTGGATCAAGCTTATCTAATTCCCATTATTGGTCAATTTATGAAAATAATGATCTTAGGTTTCCACAAGAAAATCATAACCCTCAGATTTTCCATAACCGTATAGACATCCCAAAGATGAGTTTGTTATCTTAAGAAGTTTAGGACAACAAAGAAATCAGCCTAGAACTTTTGTCAAGTTGGTCACACATTAGTGTGCTTCTTGGTTCCTTTTCAACTTCTTGGAATTCTCATTCATGACTCATTTCAGAAAATTTTCTATTATCAAAAATATTTTTACCACTAGAGGCATGTTTCCTTCTTAGAATACAATGACAATTTGTAATTGAGAACCTTACTTGGCTCTCACCTCCTTAGTATTGACTTCAAAAATGTCTTTAAGGTAACAACTTAGATGTCTCATGAACTCTAAATATTTTAAAGAAAGTTTATGGCAACACCTTTGGATTTAAAATACAAGCTATAATTATAAACAATCTTATCGAGGATCACTATGACCCATTAAACTCTAATTACACAAATTATAATAGAAGTCATGCTTTGAAATCTTTTAAAACATGCATGTTTGAGGATATATATTTCTATACCATAATCAAGTATCATTCAATCATTATTTTCAATCACATGAATTTGTTCTTATAATCAAAGTTATTGAATGTAACAAATAAATATTATTTTGCTTATGACAAGTAAAATATTTTATCCACTATTCAGATATTATATGTCTTCATCAATCTTACAATAATATCATTTCATAACTCTTATATATATTTATTTTGACACCTTAACTTTGTTATTTACATGGATAAACTCAAATCTATCACAAAAAAATATCATTATTATTATATTTGTTAAATATGGTCTCTCTTTTTATACCCTGATAAATATTAAAATATTGATATTAGACTTTATATGTTAGATATATGTAGACATAGAATTTCTAGTATGTATATTAATCTTTCAACAATTAATTAAATGGGAATAGTCAAATTCAAAATAAATGTGATCTAGTTAGTTACATATGCATATATTAATGTGTACAAATTTCTGTCATGCACACACACATCAAATGAAATGTATACATTCTTGTCATAATAATTATTGTATAAATTTTTTTTTCGTGGGGTCAATTAATGATATTGATGAATAAATTTTTTTAATAAATCAATTATAATTTTTTTTAACAAAATGATTATATCCTAATTTAGCTTTATATAAATATTTATCAGAAAGAAATAATTCTCATTCTTTAAATCCTTATGTTTATTTTTTAACATTACTTTAAAATTATTTTTCATTTAATGAGGAGCTATATTTTTTTCTAGGTTTCTCTTACTCTTTGAATGATGGTGATGAATATAAAATTAAGTTAGCCCCAAAGACCTTTTTTTTTTTCCTTATTTCTTTCTTCCATTTAATAGTTAGCTTCACTTGCAAAAGTGGTTTTAGTCTTACATTTGAAAAAAAATCTTTTCACATACCTCTTTCTATGCATTCCTTCTAAAACTAAACAAACGATATGTGATTAGGCAAAGTAGTATGTTGATTATATATCTATAAGATATAGTTGTGATATGTGAAAGATATTGTTTTGTAGGGGCACAGTTATTTTTTTCCGAATGTAATTTGGCTTGCGCTTCAATTTTCCTTTTAGTTCATTTTAATAAAGTATATTTTTTAAAATTGAGCTAAAATCAAACTTTACAAAAAAAAAGCATTAATATTTCATTAATCACATTCTTTAATTGTAGTTAATTATTTAATCATTAATTATTATTGAAGCGCTATGATTATTAATGAATAAAAAAGAAATAATTTATTGTACTGGTGGTTAACTAATTATCACTAGTTATCCAAATATTTAGCTAAAATTTATTATATCTTTTGCAAAGATCCAAAATAAAATACTTATAAGAGTATATTTTTTACATTTTTTCAAAGATTTGATCTAATAGAATGCGTCTTAAATATTTAAATTTATTTTTTAAGATGATTATAATATATAAATAATAATTAACTACTAGATAATATTATCTTAAAATATTTTAATCAAATTAATCAGAATATTCTTCAAATATTTCTGAACTCTAAGATGATGAATTAAATCTTAATCATAAAATATAATATGTAAATCACTGTTACAATCCCTCTGTACACCATCTTTGAGAAAGTGAGAAACTCACAAAAGCTTCAGAAAGTGAAGAAGAAGAAGAAGAAGAAGACAGAAGTAATAGCAGTGACCCATATCGATCATATTTTAATTCCAACCAATATATTCTTATAACAGAACTCATATATATATATATATATATATATATATATATATATATATATATATATATATATATATATATATATATATAATACAATTTGCATTTTTCTTTTGTTCAATCCTCACAACTTCTTGTATCTCGGCCTCTTCTCATCCTGCGGTAATCCAATCTTGAGTAGCTTGATCTCTTTATTTCCTTCTTCAACGCGCCTTCCATATATAACATGCTCCACTCCTCTCTAATATCAGCCCACCCATTAGACTAGAAACACGAATCTTGATGTCAAAAGCAAGTTGATCCTCGGTTGAAAGTGAGATCAAGCACTTAAATATCATTTGAAACTTTGGGATATCATTAAATCCATAAATAGCTCTTAAACATGGAGTGTTTATAGTCAATCGAACGTCTTGGCAGGATCTGCCAAGATCTCATAATTGACTTCATTTGAGCATTCAAATACTTAAAATACATCAAAGAATCATTGCCGTCAGATGAAGTGGTGGTTGGTTTGCATATATTCTCATCGTCATAAAAGTCTCATTCCTCATATGAGGGTCAAGAGAGCTCTAAAGCTTGAAAAAATCCTCCAAACACAATCATTACCACCACTCGGCGGTTGTCAATCCGATCGCCATCGTCGTCGATCTCATGGTCTCATCGCACGACCTTCATGGATAGTGGTATCGTCACCATCATCTCCGCACCGGCTAGCAAATACCACCTCAGCGTGATTATATATTTGTTGTTTATCGTTTGGAGTTCCATTGCCTATATACAATTTTGTAATCCGTATGGGAAAACTTGTACTCAAACAAAATATAGTGGAAACTTTTTCTAGGCATGATTTTCTCTCTTTGAGATTTTCCGTAAAATTACAGTTTTCTTGTTCACTCTTTAAATACATGTGTGTGTCTTTGGATTTCACAACAAAGCTAAGGCATAAACTTTCACTCTAACTTATTTTCTAGCATGAGTTTGGTAGTGCGGAGATTCTCATTATTTCATCTTGTATGGCAAACCAAGTTTCAACAAGATAAAAACCATCGAGGTGAAGCATTTCAAGCTTTTAAAGCATGGCGAAGAATGAAGATTCATCAAACTTGTTCCTTGATTTGTCGAAACTGCAACTCTTAATCTCGGAATGTTAATATGTTAAGCATCTAATCGATTATCATCCCAAGAAAGTCAAAGTTGGAGGATATTTCATTGAAGAGATATAGCTTTGCAAATTATGATTTTCCAATCATACTCATGGAAAAAATAAGACCAGGTTAAGGAGCAACTTTGGCTACAACCACAAGCGGATGTTTTAATTGACATCTTCCATGCAGTTAACGTCATGGGTAACACTCGACAAACAACCTAGGATAGGTCAAAAGGTCCTTGGTGGACTTCTCTCTTTCCATGCAGGTTAGCGTCATGGGTAACACCGACAAATAACCTCGGATAGGTCAAAATCTCGGATTCAATTTGACCTCTTCCATACATATTGCGTCATTGGGTAACACCTAACAAACAACCTCGGATGGGTCAAAATCTCGGCAATTCAACTCTTCCAGTTAGCGTCATGTACAATGCAAATAACCTCGGATGGGTCAAAATTCTCAGCGGATTCAATTCAACCTCTTCCATACAGGTTAACATCATTGAGCAAACACTCTGACAGACAACCTACGATAGGTCAAAAGGTCCTTGGTGGACTTCGACCTCTTCCATACGAGTTAACGTCGCCGGGTAACACACGACAAAACACCTCGATAGGTCAAAATCCCGGATTCAATTTGACCTCTTCCATACGAGTTAACGTCATGGGTAACACGACAACCTCGAATGGGTCAAAATCCTGTGGATTCAATTCAACCTCTTCCACACAGTTAAGCGTCATGGGTTAACATCATTGAGCAAACACTCACAACAACCTCGAATAGGTCAAAATTCTCGGATTCAATGCAACCTCTTCCAGGTTAACATCATTCGACTCGACAAACAATGCAGATAGGTCAGATCGCTTGACTTCCCGGCCTCTTCCACCTGAGTTAACATCATCGGATAACACTCATAAACAACCTCGGATAGGTCAAAATCTTTTGGCAGTTCAATTGACCTCATCCGAGGTTAACGTCATCGGGTAACACCACAACCTGGATAGTCTAAAATCCTCGGCGATTCAATTCAACCTCTTCCACATAGGTTAACTTCATCAAGCAAAGACTTTGACAAACAACCTAGGATAGGACAAAAGGTCCTTGGTGGACTTCCCGACCTCTTTCGAGGTTAACATCGCCGGTAACACTCGACAAACAACCTGGATGGGTCAAAATCCTCGGTATTCAATTCAACCTCTTCCACCAGTTAACGTCGCGGGTAACACTATGATAAACAACCTCGGATGGGTCAAAATCTTATTATTCAATTCAACCTCTTCCACGAGTTAACGTCATGAGTCAATCGACAAATAACCTAGGATAGGTCAAAAGGTCCTTGGTGGACTTCGACCTCTTCCACAGTTAACATCGCCGGGTAACACTCTACAAACAACCTGATAGGTCAAAAATTCTTGATTCAATTCAACTCTTCCATCGGTTAACATCGCCGGGTAACACTAAATAACCGGATAGGTCAAAATCCTCATTCAATTCAACCTCTTCCACAGGTTAACTCGTAAGCAAAGACTCGACAAACAACCTAGGATAAGTCAAAGGTCCTTGGTGGAAGACCTCTTCCACAGTTAACGTCGCCGGGTAACACTCGACAACAACCACGGATGGGTCAAAATCTCGGATTCAATTCAACCTCTTTCACGCGGTTAATGTCGCCGGAACAACACTGATAAACAACCTCGGATGGGTCAAAATCCTCAGCGGATTCAATTCAACCTCTTCCACACAGGTTAACGTTATCGGATAACACTTTGATAAACAACCTCGGATTCAATTCAACCTCTTCCACATAGGTTAATATCATCGGATAACACTATGATAAACAACCTCAGATGGGTCAAAATCCTCAGCGGATTCAATTCAACCTCTTCCACCGAGTTAACGTCCGGATAATACCGATAAACAACCTCGGATGGGTCAAAATCTCCAGCATTGATTCAACCTCTTCCATCAGTTTGCCAGTCGGACTCGATAAACAACTGGGATATGTCAAAGGTCCTTGGTGGACTTCCAGCTTCTTCCACAGTTGCGTCGCCATCACGACAAACCTCGGATGGGTCAAAATCCTCAGCGGATTCAATTCAACCTCTCCACACAGGTTAACGTCATCGGGTTAACGTCATTGAGTCACACTCTGACAAACAACTTCGGATAGGTCAAAAATCATCACCATCATTGGCAATCTCCGCTGGTCACCACCACTGATATGACATTGAAAATTCTACTAGTCGAAGCACGAATCTTGATGTCAAAAGCAAGTTGATCCTCAGTTAAAACTAGTCGCGATCAAGCACTTAAAATATCATTTGAAACTTTGGGATATCAATTAAATCCATAAATAGCTCTTAAATATGGAGTTTTTATAGTCAAATCGAGCGTCTTGTGGCCGGATCTAGCCCATGATCTCATAATACATTTGAGCATTCAAATACTTAAAATACATCAAATGATCAAAGGAATCATTAGCCGTCAGGAAGTGGAGTGGTTGATTGTGCGTATTTGAGAGGCCACTCCTCATCTATAAATAGCCTCTCATTCCTCATATGAATGGAGGCCGAGCAAGAAGAGAAAAAGCTTGAAAATCCTCCAGCACTGTCGTTGCCACCGGCGATTATTGACCACCCGCCATTGCCGCCGATCCTCACCGCCATTCGATCTGCCGGTCTCGGGCTGATTGGTCACCACCGTGACCGCTCGCCGGCATCTCCGATGGTCACCACCATCGTTCTTTGGTCATCCCCGACTGGCGTCGATTATACCGTCGAATCTGCGTCGCCGATTCGCATTCACCGACCCACCCGGCCTAGTCAACCGCGCGGTCCGCCGCCGCCGACCATCTCCGGCAATCTACGATGGTCACCACCATCGTCGCTGGTCATCCCGCGCCCTATGGCATACGTCATTCATCATCATTTCTTGCGACCACCCTCGTCGAGCCAACCGTCGTAGGTCCGCAGCCATCGACCATCGGCATCTCGCCGTCACCGCATCGTCATCATCCCCGACTCATCACCATTAGCATACTGATCGCGATTCTTTCGACCATCGGCGGCCAACCACCGTCGCGATGTCGTAGACCATTCGCGATCTCTGCTGCGGTCACCACCATCATCGCCGGCATCTCCGCCGTTACCATCGGTCATCCATCGCTGGCACCAGCCGTCATCATTACTCACGCCCCGACCATGGCGGCAATCTCCGGTCACCACCATCGTTGCGGTCATCATGATTCTGGACCGTCATTGCAAGCGTCGCCCGTGCCAACCAGCGTCGGTCATCGTCGACCATCGCCGGCAATCTCCGGTCACCACCATCATCGCGGTCATCCGGACCATCGGCGATCCGTGGTCACCACCATTGTGTCGGTCATCCCCGACTCGGCGTCGACCACCGCCATCATCACGGTTATATTCGCCGATAATCGCCTCGGAACCCGGTCGGTCCGAAAAGGCGATTGGCGCTCTTTCGAGGGAAAAAGCCTCCGAGTATGAACTACGGGCATTGATACTCCGAACTTCGGTCGGTCGACAAGGCGGTTGGCCTCTTCGAGGAAAACGAGCCTCGTTGTATGACTACGGGCCTTGATCGCCTCACCGGTCGGTCAAAGAGGCGGTTAGCCTCTTTTGAGGGAAAATGAACCTCGTATGAACTACGGGCCTTGATGCTCTCGAACACGGTCCGAGAGGCGGTTAGCCTCTTCGCGGGAAAAGCGGAGCCTCGCATTATGAACTCTGGTCTTGATCGCTCAAACTCGGTTGGTCCAAACAGCGGTTCGCCTCTTTCGAGGGAAAGCGGAGCCTCGCCGTATGAACTACGGGCCTTGATCGCCTCCGAACCGGTCGGTCCGACAAGGGCAGTTGACATCTCTTTCGAGGGAAAACCTCGCCGTATGAACTACGGGCCTTGATCGCCTCCGAACGACCTTCTCTCAAGAAGAGAATGTCTTCTCCCGCCTGGGGTTTTATATACCTATAAGGGCAAAAGGTCAAAATCAAGAAAAGCGCTTGCGCTCAAAATAGCGAAAAATCACGAAAAATGGACAAAAACGGACGAAAATACCCTCATCGGCGCGGTTTACGTCCGTAAGCGCCCAGATGAGTCCATAATCCCGAAATCTTGCGTTCGCGCATACCCTCACACATCCGCGGCCCTGCACCCGCTTCTGTGTTCATAATCTTGTACTTACATGAAAATCTGCTCTCTCAAAATGAATGGTTAATGGACCCGCAAATTTCATTGAAGAATCTGTTATTTTCAAGTATTCGACATATATATTTTTGGATGATTGAGATAATGTCATCCAAAAATAGGCGGACCTGAAAATTCTAGTGAAGCACGAATCTTGATGTCAAAAGCAAGTTGATCATCAGTTGAAACTAGTCGAGATCAAGCACTTAAAATATCAATTAAAACTTTGGGATATCAATTAAATCTATAAATAGCTCTTAAATATGGAGTGTTTATAGTCAAATCGAATGTCTTGACGAGCTGGATCTAACAAGCCTAAGATCTCATAATTCCGACTTCATTTGAGCATTCAAATACTTAAAATACATCAAATGATCAAAGGAATCATTCTGAGCCGTCCGATGAAGTGGAGTGGTTCGGATTGTGCATGTATTTATAGAGACGCCACTCCTCCAATCTATAAATAGCCTCTCATTCCTCATATGAATGGAGGCCAAGCAAGAGAGAGGAGAGAGCTCTAAAGCTTGAAAATCCTCCAAGCACAATCGTGCCACCACTCGGCCAGTCAACCATGCGTAATCCTGCGTCGTCAATCTCCGTCGGTCTCCTTCATGGCGACCCTTCATCGTCGTTAAGTTCATTGTCACCTCATCTCTAGCAAGCTATACCACACGCGTGATTATATGGGCATTTGTTGTCGATTTTGGGGTTCCCATTGTTAGCCATTCATATACAATTTTGTAATCCAGCGGAAAACTTGTACTCAAAACAAATATATAGTGAAAAAATTTTTTTAGTGAGCATGGTTTTTCTTTCAGGTTTTCACTAAAATTTTGGAATTTTCTTCACTCTTTAAATATGCTTGCATATTATTGTATGGATTTATGATAAAATTTAAAATATATATATTTTATATATTTATATATATATATATATATATATATATATATATATATATATATATATATATATATATATATATCAAGAAGCTATACACACACATACAACAAATAATTTTTGAATGACAAGTCACACCACTTTACCAAATGAAACATCCATTAGATTAATAGTCACATCTTTCCAATAAATAAGAGATAATAATAAGCTAAAATAATTTTCTTAAGTTAATGATACACTTAAGTTAATTAATTAATTAATTAATAATATGATTATTATTTTAACCTTCTCCCATTTGACTCATTAATCTAAATCTTATACTATTGTGTCTCTTAATTTAAACTCAAATAAAAGAGTCAAAGATAATAAACTATAGTGCTAGGTTCACTTCATTGATTATTACCTTCTATGCATCACGATATAATTTTTTCTTTTATATGAGCACTATATGTGGAGTATGAATATATTATCAACTAATCATTCATGATCTTTATCAAATTACAATATTGTCATCCTCTAAATTTTATATAAACAATCAAAAGAGAAGACAATCTCAAATATGAGAGTTTTAAATACAAAATATTAAATAAAATAAAGGGTTTTTGAATTGTAATTTTGCAAGATAAAATTGAGACCTATGTGTTGCTCAGGTTCCTTATGCAATCTTGGTGACAATACTTTAGTCAAGAGATCTATAATCATCAATATAGTATTAATATGCTCAATTGCCACCTTCTTTGTTTTAGCGTGTTCTCTAATGGCTAAATATTTGATGTTAATGTGCTTGCTTCAACTTCTAATTTTATTATTTTTAGTAAAAACATTGCTGTAAAATTATTCACAAAATTTTGTATTCATTATATCAATCCCAAATTTTATAAGTCACATTATATAGCAATCCCATAAAATTATACAATAAAATTTAATTATGGAACTTTAAATTCCATTAATAGGAGGCTTATTTTAGTTCATATATAGATTTCTTAATTTGCAAATAAGATATTCATTTATATTTAAGATGAATCCTTATGATTGTTTCATGTAAACTTCTTTCTTTAAGTTTCTATTAAAGATAGCTATTTACACATCCATTTGATGTGACTCCAAATCAAAATGAGATATTATTTCTATGATTATTCTAAAAGAATTTTTCTTAGAAATTGAAGAAAAATTTTATTATAATCATTTCTATTTTTTTTTACACAATTTCTAATATGTTAGAACTTGTTCTTGTAGCTTTCATGTTCTTGTTGGCTTGTGTTTCTTTTATGCAATTCACACAAGTATAAAACTATATAAAGTCAAGAGCTTTTAAAGCTCCAACAATTACTAATATTTTATTCCTTCAATTGAAATATATCCTCTTCTCTATGTCAAAGCATTGATGATTTATCATTTATAATATTGCGCTTAATACCAATATGACCATGCAAAGTTATAATATTACAATCAAAAGTAGAATTCAAGTGAAGTTTAAATAAGCCATCAACTATAGAACTATTTGCAGCAATAACATTATCTTTTAACGAATAAAATGAAGTGTCAAAAAATGTTAACTTATAATCATAAAGTAATAACTCTGTGAAACTGACATAAGATTCTTTAAAAATATTGGAATATAAATATTCATTCAAGATGTAAAACAAAACTAAGAATAAGACTAAAGTTCCAACAGCTTCCACAGCTTCCAATATGCTTATTAACTTCAGTTTTGAAGCAAAATAAAATATGAAAGATCTACCCATATAAATTATTCCAAAACAAATCACGCATCATTATAATCTTTTCTAATGAATATTTACTTAGATCGTGCAAGACATCTTAGCTTAGTATTTATGAGTTTTAGCTTTAATCAAGAGGTATTGGGTTTAAATCCTTATATATGTATGATCTGTGTGAGTTTATGATTAAATTCACTCAAATCTTTTTTAAAAAAAAGAAAAAAAATGTTTACTCGAGCTAACATGAGCATTTTGGATCTATGAACTATTTATAGGCGCCTCCATAACCCTACTGTAATATCACTGTTCAATACGGGCATGGAACCCACCGTCTCTTAGCTTAGTTGGTGGCGGCCGTCGAGCGATCGAGTTGAATCTCCAAGCGAGGCGCTATCCAAAGGTGGGGAAAGTAGCGACCGACGCGTGTGGGTAATGAATATGGTGTTGTTAGATCGGATTAGTCATGATAAATAAGATGGGTGGTGTTGTATACCCATTAAAAAAAAAAATATGGGCATGGGCAGCAGCAGCACTGTGTCACGGCGGAGAGACAATTTTTCAAATCGCAAGTGAGGATGACTAATATCTCTTGAAGTGAAGATCGGTTACAACCGGCAAATATTGAAGACCAAATTTTAAGTAGGAACTTAAATTGCGTTTTCATCGAAAACATTAAAATTGCATTTCTTAATTGCCTTTTTCCCATGTAAAACGTCAATCAAATTTACATTTTCGCTCCAATGTAACATTTAATATTGAATGGATGCTAAGAATCTGAATATTTTTTTCTTAAAAAAAACCGCCTAAATAAAATCAGTAACTTTAATTTTGATAGATAAATCATAATCTTAAATGTAATCTTTAATCTATTAATTTATATCTATACTATTATTTAAAAACATATGAGATTATATCGAAATAAAATTTGACTCCTATTTTAAATTTTAAGATGGAGTGAATTTTGTGATTTTCAAAACATCATCTTTTATTTCCCAATTCTCTCATCAAATCTAATTTGAAGCATGGTCTAATAAATTTGAGAAATTATTACATGCAGAATATGTATATAATTTTTATATTCCAATCATAATAGAATTATATACACTTCAATATATATTATTAGTATTGATTATAAACTATTATGTGATGTGATATAGATATTGTATCTTGTCGTAATATATTATTAATTGAGTGGTAATATGATATTATGTTATTAGAATTTAGATGAAGAGTAATATTCAGACTCTATATATAATAATTTTTCAATAAACTTATATATTAGTTTTCTAAAAAAATAGGCGCTGAGCCAAAAAGCTTTCTTTAGTCTGTCAAAAATAGTGAATGGATGATTGTAATGCTTTTCTGCGTACAGAGCTTTTTTCCTACGCCTCTATCTGATAGAAATAGTTTGATTATCAGATTTATTAAATTAATTAAACTGATGTAATTATAGGCAGGATGGAATCGATCAAATTATAGGTGGCGTTGAATCAAACCAATTGCAATATAGTTTTTTAAAAAGAAAGTATTCATTCGAACCAATTGAACCGAACTATAAAATACATAGATTCAAAATTTAAAATAATAATATTATTATTTCATTAAATTAGAAAATATTGTCAAAGAAGCATATGCAGTATTGATCACATAAATAGATATAAAATAATTATATAAATGAAATTTTTTTCTCTCTTTTTAATAAACATTTCTCCTTTTTTTTACTTTTGTTGGGATAATAAGCAATGGATCTTAAAAATATGTGACTGATATTATGAATTTACAAAATAATTTTGTCCATCAACCAAAAGACCACATATCATTTTAATAGGACTGCAAATGAACAAAGCTAAGCAGAGAATAATTTCAATCTTGTTTACCATTATATAGCTCCAACTTGATTCAAACTTTTAGTATGGTGTTCAAGCTTGAGCTTGTTTAAAATAATCCTATTCAAGTTTGGCTCAAATTTGTTCACGAGCTCGGATCGTATTGGGATTGTCAAGCTTGTTAATGAATAGCTCGTTTAAAGAAAAGCGAGCTTTAATCAAACTTGTTCACGCAGAGAAATATACACAAGCTATATCAATTAAAGCTTGTTAAGCCTAAAAAAAAAATTAAACCATATTATTCACAAATAAGTCTTAGTTGAATCTTAATTGAGCTATAATCGAGTTCTTTAACGAACTTGTTACGAGCTTTAATGATATTGTTCTTGAACATAAATGAACTAAACGACAAGCTGTTCAAGCTTGTTCATTTAGCAATCGAGTATTTACAAAACTTTTCAAGCTCATTCGATTACTTAATTAAACAATCATGATCAAGCTTTAATCAAGCTGAGTCACGAGTAGCATGTCAAGTGCTTTGCAGCCTCACCTTTTAATTTCATAAGGTTGTGTGCCAAAAAATTGACAACAATAAAGAGAGTATGCTTATGTCATAGTATTGTACAAAAACTTGACATACACATAGAGATAAAAGAAAATGATGCAGGGTTTATGTGAAATTTTCAAAAAAAAAAAAAAAACACTAGGCTTAGCCTAGTTGAAATGATCATATTAATTTGAATTATAAAAGTTTATTTTTCTCCTTAATTAAAGAAGATGTTATTATAAAGTATAGATTTCTTATAAATATAGTAGCAAAGACTAAAGAAGTAGTGAAGAGTGGGGGTGTCAGTCAAGAGATGATGATCACGTAATAACAATTAAGTGGCATTGATTTAGAGATGATGATTGAGTAATGACAGTATATAACATCAATTAAGTGATAATAATCAGATAATGACAATCAAGAGACAACGAACAACCACTAGCAATCAAATCATGATGGGTATAAAATGATAGTAGTTAGGCAATGATGGACGACTAATGAACAATCAGGTGATGTTAATTAGATAACGATAATTATTAGTGATGATTTACAACATCGGTTATTAAGCAAAGGTATAATCGAGTCTTCAATCTCTCTCTAATTTCAAATGTATCACCATTTCATGTGAAAACTGAGGATCTATATATAATTTTTAAGATAGATATTTTGATTATTTTGGACTAAAATGTCAAAACATTGTATCGAACAACTGATTTTTTTTTTTTTTTTTAAGTATAGGACTTTTTAAAAATAGTAGCTCATCACACGTGAAATTAACCAAAGGGTGCACGTTTAGAAACCGAGTTCTATTTTTCTATTTTTTTTGAAAATCACAATTCTTAAGTGATGTTTTTTAAAAAAATAACTTGTTTAATTAAATTTTAATTGCAAACTATTACGTATTTTTATTCAAATAACATATATATAATATTTTACTTACAATCTTATTGCTTAACTATATTTATCATCATCGTCTGAAAATATAATAAAAAAATTAATTGATAAAGGATTGATTATAACATAACATAAATAAATTAATATGTACATCAAATAAAATAATAATTAAAATTTTTGATATAAACAAGTATCTCAGATTTTAAATAAATAATTTTTAAACAATCAAATATATGATATGACACTTAAAATACTACTAGTCAGACGAATCTTGATGTTAAAACAAGTGATCCAAGTTTAAGCTGCGGTCAAGCTTTTAAAATATTTTGGAAAGTTTGGGATATCGGTTAAATATTTAAATAGCTCTCAAATATAAAGTGTTTATAGTCAAATCGAAGCGTCGACGAGAATCCAAGCCCAAGAAATTACAATTCACTTCATTTGAGCATTCAAATACTTAAAATACATCAAATGATCAAAGGAATCATTACGAGTTCGATGAAGTAGTGGTTCGATTTTGCATGTATTTCTGAGCGTCCTCCTCAATCTATAAATAGTCATCATTACTCATATGAGGAAGGCCAAGCGAGAGAGAGAGAGCTCTAAAGCTTGAAGATTCTAAGCCCACATCGGCGGTCATCAACCACCGGCCGTGGCCAGCCGTGATCCTCGCCGTCGTCTCTGTGGTCTCCATCATCTTCATCTCGATGTCTTCGTTGTTCACCATCATCGCACCTAGTTACCACCGAGCATAGTTGTTGTTCCCTTCTGTCAATCCTGTAATCCCGTTATCGAAGATTTTGTACTCAAAGCAGATACATAGTGGAAGATTTTTTCTTGGGCTAGGCCACGTGGTTTTCCCTCTTTTTGAGGATTTTCCATGTTAAAATTTTAGAGTTTTCTTTTCACTCTTTAAATACACGTGTGTGTCTTGGATTTCATAACAAAACTAACTTTCACTCTACCGGTTTTCTAGTTTGGCATCGTCATGGAAAATTGATTCACATTATTTCATCTTGTATGGCAAGTTTTCCAACAAGATCAAAACCACCATCGAGGTGGAGCATTTCAAACTTTTAAGGAGTAAAGAATGAAAATTCATCAAACCGTTCCTTGATTTTGTCTCAGCGGGGCAACTCTTAATCTAAAATTGCCCATGTTAAGCATCTAATCGATTACCATCCCAAGAAACAAGTCAAAGTTGGATATATTTCCATATGAGAATAGATATAAAATTATGATGATTTTCATACTCATGGAAAAACAAGACCAAGGTTAAGAAGCAACTTTGGCTACAACCACAAACGGATGTTTTGATTCAACCTCTTTCATACAAATTAATGTCATCAAGCAAAGACTCTGACAAACAACCTAGGATAGGTCAAAAGGTCCTTCGTGGACTTCCCATGACCTCTTCCACACAGGTTAATGTCATCGGGTAACACCCTGACAAACAATCTCGGATAGGTCAAAAATTCTCAGCGGATTCAATTCGACTTCATCCATACAGATTAACGTCATCAGGTAACCACGACAACCTCGGATAGATAAAAAATCGTCAGCTTCAATTGACCTCATCCATACAGTTAACGTCATCGTAACACGACAAAACAACCTCGGATAGGTCAAAATCCTTGGCGGATTGATTCAACCTCTTCCATACAAGTTAACGTCGTGGGTAACACTCTGACAAACAACCTCGGATAGGTCAAAAATCCTCAGTGGATTCAATTCAACCTCTTCCACATAGTTTAACGTCATCGAGCAAAGACTCTGACAAACAACCTAGGATAGGTCAAAAGGTCCTTGGTGGACTTCCGGCCTCCACACAGGTTAACGTCAGGGTAACACTCGATAAACCTCGGATGGGTTAAAATCCTCAGTTCAATTCAACCTCTTCCACATAGATTAACGTCAGCAAAGACTTTGACAAACAACTGGATAGGTCAAAAGGTCCTTGGTGGACTTCGCCTCTTCCACACATTAACGTCTGGTAACACTCTTACAAACAATTCGGATGGGTCAAAATCCCGGATTAATTGACCTCTTCCATACAGTTAATGTCATGGGTAACACCACGACAATCTCGGATAGGTCAAAATCCTCGGCAATTCAATTCAACTTCTTCAACATAAATTAGCGTCGAGCAAATACTCGACAAACAATAGGATAGGTCAAAAGGTCCTTGGTGGACTTCCCACTACCTCTTCCACACAGGTTAACATCATTGGGTAACACTCTGACAAAAAACCTCGGATGGATCAAAATCCTCAGCGGATTCAATTCAACCTCTTCCACACAGGTTAATGTCATCGGGTAAGACTCTGATAAACAACCTCGAATAGGTCAAAATCATCACGCCGATCACGTGCCATATGTAATCTCCGTGGTCACCACCATCGCTGCCATCCGCGACCATTACCGTGCCGACGCTCGACCATCACCCAACCTCCGTCGGTCCCGTATCATTGCGGTCATCTGCATGCGTAATCGCCCGGTTATTACGTTACCCGTCGGCCGCCACCCGCCGTCGTGGTCATTACCGCTACCATCATCGGTCATCGCTGGGACCATCGTGAACCTCGCCCGGTCGCATGGTCATCCGCCGCTCTGCGGTCATCGCGCCTGGCGCTGACCATGCGTATATTAGTTGCGCCAACCACCCTCGTCGGCCGCCCTACTTAGGTCGCCTGCCGACCATTGCGACAATCTCCGGTCACCACCATTGTCGCCGGTCATCGGCCATTACCTGATCGCCACCATATCGATCACCGGTTCTGCCCAACCACCCGTGCCGCCGCCGTCGCGGTCACGCCGCCAACCATCATCGCATCTCCGCTCACCACCATTATGCTATCTTCCGCCAATTCGCGCCGCCCGCCATCACGCGTCAGGATTCATCGCGATCATCACCCGACTCGGTCGGTCACAATTGATGCCTCTTTCAAAACTATAGCCACGGCGTATGTACACGGGCCTTGATCGCCTCCCGACGGTCCATGCGTTCGCCTCTTTCGAGGAAAAGCGATGTATACTGCGGGCGATGCCGTCTCGACGGTCCGGACAGTTGATGACACCTCTTCGAGGGAAAACTATAGAGAGCGTATGTACCGCGGGCTTGATCGCCTCAACCCGACGGTCGGGTCCGGTTGACGCCTCTTTCAAGGAAAAATAGACACGTATGTCTCGGGCCTTGATCGCCTCCCTGGTCCGAGTATAGTTGATGCCTCTTTCGAGGGAAAAGCGTAGACCACGTATGTGCGGGCGCCTTCTAAATGACCTTCTCTCAAGAAGATGAAAAGGTGCCTTCTCCCTTGGCCCTAAGGAGATTTTTATAGACCCCCTATAGGAGCAAAAAGGTCAAAAATCACTAAAAATCGTTCAAAACTATCCAAAATAGCTCAAAACGGGCCAAAGCGAAAACGGGCGTTTTGCTGTGGCATCGCGGACCCCATGAGTGCGCCGCACGTGGCTACTATTTCGCTTCGCCCACGTTCATCCCACTCAGCGGAGCTGGCGTCCGATACCGCAGAGTCCATTCGCGACCCGCCACTCGCCAACCGCTCGACCACGTTCAACCCATGGAGCGTCGCCGAACCGCCCAGCGTCGTTCCGCGACCGTAGGCATTATTGTGACCCGCCCCGGCCGCCGAGCCCGCCGACCCTTGGCCGATTCTTGTCGCCTGGCCGTGCCCGCGATCGCCAGGCGCATGGCACGAGTGCGTTCATACCGGATGGGTCCATAACCTCATATCTCGCGCATACACTGCACACGGTCCGCATCTTCGTAGTAGTCATAATCTTGTGCTATGAAGATCTATCTCTCAAAATTGTGGATCAAATTTCATTGAAGAATTTTCTATTTTCAAGTATTTGACATATATATTTTGGATGATTGAGATAATGTCATCCAAAAATAGGGGGCAACTGATATGCCACTTAAAATACTACTAGTCGAAGCACGAATCTTGATGTTAAAAGCAAGCTGATCCGAAGTTGAAACTGGTCGAGATCAAGCTCTTAAAATATTCTTGGAAACTTTGGGATATCAGTTAAATCCCTAAATAGCTCTCAAATATGAAGTGTTTATAGTCAAATCGAGCATCTCAACGAGCCGAATCCAACAAGATATTACAATTCGACTTCATTTGAGCATTCAAATACTTAAAATACATCAAATGATCAAAGGAATCATTCACGGCGTGATGAAGTGGAGTGGTTGATTTTGCGTATTTATAAAGACACCACTTTCTATAAATAGCCTCATTACTCATATGAGGGAGGCCAAAAAGAGAGAGGAGAGAGCTCTAAAGCTTGAAGATTCTCCAAACAATCCCGCCACCACTCGGCGGTCGTCAACCACCGATCCTCACATCAATCTCTGTCGGTCTCATGACCATCGTCATTCGATGTCCTCACATTCACTTATCATCTACCACCGCTATACCACGAGCTACATAGTTATTGTTCCCTTCTATGCGGTCAATAATCCCGTTATCGAAGATTTTGTACTCAAACGGATACATAGTGGAAGATTTTTTTTCTTGGGCTAGGCCTGGTTTTTTTCTTTGAGATTTTCCGTTAAAATTGAGTTTTCTTGTTCACTCTTTAAATACTTGTGTGTGTCTTTGGATTTCATAACAAGGCTTAAACTTTCACTCTACCTTGGTTTTCTAACGCAACAATATCTATATTTATATATTAAATACAAATTTACATTATATAATTCCTTCTAATTGTCTCTTCTAATTATTTAATTATATGTAAATTAATCATATAATCAAACATTTCATCACTTAATGTAACTATAATGTAATTTTTTTTATTTTTGCAACCACAAATATTTTTTAAAAATGATGCAAATATATTCCAATGATAATATTTTGTGATAAAATAATTACAAATACTTTTATAAAACTTTTGATCTTCATTTTTCTATTTTCGAAAGCGCATAAATAATTTGCATTTTCGTAAAAAAATATTAAAATAAATTAATTTATTTTTGGGGATATATGAGTGAATTTAATTGTAATCTCACAGATATAATATATGTGCAAGGACTTAAACTCAAGACATCTTGATTGAAAGCCAAAGCTCTCAATCACTAGGCTAAAGTGCCTTGCACTATAATAATTTGAATTTTGTAAACTTCTTGCTCATTATCTATCCACGTTGATACTGTACGTTCATGGGCGGACGTCTGTGACCATGGGGAAAATATTACATGCAGAGACCGGATGTAGCTCTACATCCGAACGCCAATCAGAGTTGGACAGGTGTCGGAGATTAAAATATTGGCTTTTGACTTTACCATGCGGTAACGACGTGACTTCTTGTCAGCGTGGCCGTGACCGACCGACGTTAGACAACAACGGAGTGCATGGATGTCATTGTCGTTTGAAGCTGGGCGCCATTTTCAAATGTGGCTTTGATTCAGTGAGAAATTTAGGAGTATATATATGGATTTAGGGCACTCATATTTAGATTTTTTTTTTTTGGGGCTAGAGAGAAGACAGATAAAAATCTCTCATTTCAATTGAGAAAAAAATAATGAATATGGAGAGCAACGAAAGTGGTAATCTTCATATGGTGAACAATTTAGTGTATTATAAATATGAATATAAATATAAATTTCTACAATATATATATATATATATATATATATATATATATATATATATATATATATATATATATATATATATATATATTTATTTTGAAACACTTACTAATCTTCTTTGAAATTTTTTTTGAAATAAATATTTCATGCACTGTTTGGAGTGCTTTCTAGGAGGACTTTGGGCTATTTTCTATCTGCTTTTCATGTGTACACTCTGTACACTCTAGAGTGTACACCTTATTTTTCAAATTTAAATTACTGTGAGATTTCCAATTATGGATCTCAATGCTAATATAAGTAGTTTTGAGTTTTTTTCAAGAGGATTTGGGTTGTTTGGTGTAGTTTTACAGATCGTACACTCTATACACTCAGACATCTTTTTTTTTTATATAAATATAAAACACCTGGGGACTTCCAATATTCTTTCTAAATGATATTATAAGCTATTTTGAGTTCTTTCTAAAAGGATTTGGGTTGTTTCTATCTATTTTTGAGGTGTACATTTTGGAGTGTACCCCTTATTTTTAAAATTTAAAACACTAGAGGACTTCTACTTATGGATGTAAATGGTATTATAAGTTGTTCTGAGTTCTTTCCATGAGATTTTGGGTAATTTTTTTTTTTAATTTTCAATGTGTACACTTTATAGTGTACACCTTATTTTTTAAATTTAAACCATTAGGGACTTCCAATTATGGATTTAAATATTATTATAAGCTATTTTGAGTTCTTTCAAATAGGATTTGGGCTGCTTTGGTGCAATTTTCCAGAGTGTACACTATGGAGTGTACACCTTATTTTTTAAATTTAAAACACGAGGGACTTCCAATTATGGATCTAAATAGTATTATAAGTTGTTTGAGTTCTTTCTAGGAGGATTTGAGTAATTTTTTTTTAGCTTTTCATGTGTATACTCTATACACTATAGATTGTACACTTTATTTTTTTAAGTTTAAACCACTGTGAGACTTTCAATTATTGATCTAAATGCTATTATAAGTTGTGTTGAGTTCTTTCCAAGAGGAATTGAGTATTTTTTTTTCAGTTCTCCATGTGTACACTTTGATCTTGACTGTATAGCTTATTTTTTTTTAAATTTAAACTAGTGTGGGACTTCCAATTATTGATCTAAATGTTATTATTAGTTATTTTGAGTTCTTTCCAAGAGGATTTGGGCTATTTTGCTACACTCTCGAGTGTACACTTGTTTTTTTTAAATTTAAATTACTGGGGGACTTCCAATTATGGATCTAAATGGTATTATAAGATATTTTGAGTTCTTTCCAAAAAGATTTGGGTTGTTTTCTATCTATTTTTTGGTGTATGTGTACACTCTAGAGTGTACCTTTTTTTTAAAAAATTTTAAAGCAATGAGGGACTTCCAATAATGGATCAAAATAGTATTATAAGATGTTTTGTGTTCATACTTATATATGTTATGTGGATTTTCATAATACATGTATGTATATAGTGAATGAAGCAAATCATCGGTCTGATGATGAAGTATTATGTCTCATGAATCAATTGTAGGCAAACTCCTTGGCACTATTGTTCAAAATGACAAGGAGGAAAATGAACTCTATTGTGATTATGTACATCAAATGGAATTCAGTGTTTGGAAGATCAGGTTAGTTATTAGCCGAACTCGAAGAATTTGAAATCAATGGATTTTTTATGTGCAAAAGTAGGTTTGAAAAAAGGTCTCAATCTAAAATGCTCAATTAAATTTTAGAAAACAGATACTAGGATTGGTTGTCCTGCCATGATTAGATATTTTATTGATTTAGATGAGAATTAGAAGGTTAAAAAATTTATAGAAAGTCATAATCATTCATTAGCAAAGCCGGATGACCTACATCTTCTAAGATCTTACAAAGGCATCCAAGAGAGACTATGTTAAAGTCATTGATAGAGGGAAGCAAGCGATGCATTCAACTATCTTAGTGAGGAAGATAGGGACATGGAGAATGCTTTACAAAAAAAGTGATGCTTTCGATTATATTCAAAAGAAAGAAGATTAAGGATTGTAATGGTGATACTAATGCATTAATATAATTATTCAAGGAAAGGCGGAAGACGAAATGTTTGCATGGGATGTCCAAGTTGATAAGTCGATAGCTTGGTTAATTTTTTTTAATGGCATGTCAAGGATAGACTATGACTATTTGAATGTTAGAATTTTTTATATAAGTTATCAACTCAATAAATATAATCTTGTCTATGCACCTTTTGTTGGAGTTAATCATCATTGGCAAAATATTTTATTTGGAGTGACCTTTCTATCTAAAGAGATAATTGAGTCATTCACATGGCTATTCGAAACATTTCTTTGATTAATGAATGAGAAGCATCCTATAACAATATCCACTGATCAAGATCAAGCAATGACAAGAGTCATTAAAATTGCATTACCACAAACTTTCCATAGGTTGTGCCAATGAAATATTTCTAAGAAAGCTTCTTCAAATGTACATTGCTTTAATAGTAACAAGACTGTACAAACTCACTTTCATACATGCATGAGTAAATGTGATTCAGAATAAGAGTTTGAACAAGCTTGGTCTAACATGCTAGAAGAAAGCAATTTGCATGATCATGCTTGGCTAACTATGCTATATAGAATTCCACCACATTAGTAAAGATTCATTTTGCATGTATATTTTATCAATGCAATGCACTGAGTCCACGAATAATATATGTCATGGATTCTCTAAACCAACAAGCTCTATCACCAATTATTTTTTGGGATTGGTGGACACATGGGGACAGAATGAATATGATGAAGATTTCAAGTGTAGCCAATTAGCAATTGTTCCAGTTGTTAAAACCAGTCATATACTGGAACAAGCTACTATATTTTACACAGGAAAGCTTTACACATTTTTTGAAGAAGAATTTTTGCAGAGTGTATATGTTCTACACTCCAGAGTGTATAGATTATAAACTTTAAAAAATTGAAAAATTATAATCAAATTACCTTGGAAAGAACTCAAACAGCTTCTAATACCATTTAGATCTATAATTGGAAGCCCTCATCATTTAAATCTTAAAAGAAAGGGTGTACACTTTAGAAAACTGATTAAAAATTTATCAAATCACTTTATAAAGAACTCTAAATAGCTTATAATACCATTTAATCCATAATTGGAAGCCCCCCATCATTTACAATTTTTAAAAAAGGGTGTACACTCGAGAGTGTACAGGTTGTACACCTCAAAAATTGCTCCAAAAGTACACAAATCCCCTTGGAAAGAACTCAAATAGCTTATAATAGCATTTAGATTCATAATTAGAAGTTCCACAGTAGTTTAAATTTTAAAAATAAAATATACACTCCAGAGTGTACAAAGTGCACACTCTAGAAAACTGCATAAAAATTACTCAAGCTCCCTCTAAAAAAAATCAAAATAGCTTATAATAGAATTTAGATCCATAATTAGAAGTCCTACACTAGTTTATATTTAAAAAATAAAGTGTACACCCTAGAGTGTACATAGTGTACACTCTAGAGTATACAGAGTGTACACTCACGGAAAACTGCACCACAAATTACTCAAATTCCTTTTAAAAAACTCAAAATAGCTTATAATACTATTTAGATCCATAATTGAAAGTACCCTAGTGGTATAAATTTAAAAATAAGGTGTACACTATGGAAAGTTGCACCAAAAATTACTCAGATTCCCTTTAAAAAAAATCAAATCAGTTATAATACTATTTATATCCATAATTGGAAGTCTTATAATGGTTTAAATTAAAAAAATAATGTGTACACTCTAGAGTGTACACTCTAAAAAATTGCACAAAAAATTACTCAAGTTTTCTTTAAAAAAAATAAAACAGCTTATAATAGTATTTAGATCCATAATTGGAAATCTCACACTGGTTTAAATTTTAGAATAAGGTGTACACCCTAGAGTGTACAAAGTGTAAACTCTGGAAAACTACACCACAAATTACTCAAATTTCCTTTAAAAAACTCAAAATAGCTTATAATATTATTTAGATCTGTAATTAAAAGTCCCATAGTGATATAAATTTAAAAAATAAGGTGTACACTCCAGTGTGTACAGAGTGTACACTTTAAAGAATTACACCAAACAATACTCAGATTCTCTCTAAAAAAACTCAAAATAGCTATAATACTATTTATATCCATAATCGGAAGCCCACAATGGTTTAAATTTAAAAAATAGGGTGGTGTATACTCCAGAGTGTACACTCCATAGTGTGACTATACCGACAAAGTGTACACGAAAAAAAATTACTCAAATTTCTTTAAAAAAACTCAAAACAACTTACAATACTATTTAGATCCATAATTGGAAGTCTCATGGTGGTCTAAATTTTAAAAATAAGGTGTACAGAGTGTACACATGAAATATTGCACCAAAAATTACTCAAATTCCATTTAAAAAAACTCAAAGCAGCGATAATACTATTTATATTCATAATTTGAAGTCACATAGTGGTTTAAATTTAAAAAATAAGGTGTATGTTCTAGTATGTGTAGAGTGAACACTCGAAAGTGTACAGAGTGTACACCCTAAAAAACTTAAGAAAAAAATTACCTAAATTCCCTTAAAAAACTCAAAATAGCTTATAATACTATTTAGATCCATAATTGGAAGCCCCCATCATTTAAATTTAAATTTAAAGGGTGTACACTCCATAGTGTATAGATTGTACACTCCATAGTGTATAGATTGTACACTCCAGAGTGTACAGATTGTACACTACAGTGTATACACTCTGGAAAATTGAAATTTAAATCCTCATTTATTATTGAAAGGCACTCCATATAGCATATTAAATCATTGAGATCCATAATTGAAAGCCCCTCATCATTTACAAAATTTAAAAATGGGTGTATACTCTAGAGTGTACAGATTATACACTTAGAAAATTGCACCAAAAAAACCTAAATGCTCGTGGAAAGAACTCAAAATAGCTTATAATATCATCTAGATTCATAATTGGAAGTCACATAGTGATTTAAATTTAAAAAATAAGGTGTACACCCCAGATTGTATAGATTGTACACTCCATAATGTACAGACTGTACACTATGGAAAAATAAAAAAAATTCAAATGTTGTTGAAAGGCACTCCATACAACACATAAACATCTATGAAAATTTATACAAGAGAAAAATAAAGAGATTATCTACATATACATTTGTGTCCAAACACTTCATATGTACACCAACCCTTAAGCATTCAATATTCTATAATTCAATTATTTCATATTTAAATAGAAAATAGCATAAGCAAACTTTACTCTAAAGAAATTCACTTTGGCCAATCTTGGTGCTCAACCCAATCCACTAAAAGTTTGCTAACCACCTCCTCTATATATTTGCATACAAACATTCCACAATCAACGTTATTCTCTTGGATTGGTATACATGTGATTACTTCGATTAGCCATTCCTCAGGGTTGGTCTCAAAAGCCTCACTAGCATCTTCGACAAGTAGTTTGATCTTGATACCAAAATAAGGTCAATAAGTTAGTTACAAATTATGCATTTAGGAAAAAACTAAATATGACAAGTATTCTTACAATATCAGGAAGAAAACCATTATGGGTTGGGTTCGGTGGTGAGTCATAAAAGAACCATGTCCCTTTCTTAATATGTCCCACTAATAGTGTCCAATGTTGATTATTGATAATTGGAATTAAGATTAAATCAGCCCTTGAAACACTGTCTACATTAATATGTTGTATGAACATTTTGCTTTCCTTTGACAAGTCATATTTGGCATAACTTTGCAAGAACTCAAAAAAAAAAAAAGTTAAATTAACTTGTTTATAACCAACAAAAATTGGAAGGCATCTTATAATCCTCTTGCATGAACTCACCCAGTGTAGACATGAGATATACATATATGGGACATAAAACCCAAGATAGATCTTATTCTTTTCGGCCAACAAATAGACAAAGGCATCAACATGTGCATCAGACAAATATTGATTTGTCAGTAATTCATTAATTTGGCCTCTAGAAATAATGATATTTTGGGCCAAGAAAACATTATTACTTCTGCATGTGAGCAACATGGGCATGTGAGCAATCTAAATTAAAGGGCGGTTTTATAGAAACCAAATTAAATATATTAAATAATGACATACTTTTCCTTAAATCGGGCGCAATATGTGTCAATGAACTCTAGCATTGGATTGGGTAGAACATCTCTTGATTAGAAAATGGTCTTCTATGCCTCAGCTAGCTACAAGAAATAACATCTTTTAGGAGTTGTATTTAATATGAACTAAAGTAAAAGCTTCTAAAATGAAGAATATTATATCTTTTAGTTCCTCAACCACTATTATAGCAGTTGTAGGTTGTTCCTCTATTGTAGGAACTTCTTCTTCCTTCACTTACATAAAAATTACTAAAATCAACTTTATTATATTAAAGTGGTATAATGGACAAGAAATATCTCCTCTACTCTCTCTACATTTGATGTGGCATCAACAACAAGCTTTGTGGTGCTCCGCATCTTTCTATACATCCATGTGAATGGGGATGAGATAGTTTTCCTTTTCCTAACCTATCTCGCCTTCACACCGCATGCTATACTACACATTGAAGGTCGAGCAGTATCTTTTTTGATGTGGGGCCTTTGTATACAATCAATTGCTCATTCCTTGCTATGGTAGTTTCCATAGGCTCATCTTGATGTTTGGCATCAGTGGTTGCCCCTGTGCTAGCCTCTTTAAGAGCTTCTCCCATGCTTGGACTTTTTTGTAGATCGACCTTCACCTCAATGATAGCAAGCCACGTAATAATACCATCCACTCTCTCTGTTATTATAGCTTCAAAATATGATAGTCTATCCCCCAGGGCATTGATTGATGAAAGTATATTCTCCTTCTCAACACTCTAGAGGGTAGTATTAGAGATTGTAGATGCATGGAGGAGGAGAATACTGTGGAGAGATGTAAGAAGATCCACTTTGGGCTTTAATCATTGGACTTGGAATGTGACTCCTCTGGGGATCATTGTGAGATGGCTGTGGGATAGAGGGCACTATTTGAAGGAGCCAGGTTCCTCTTCTATTATGTCTTCAAATGATTGGAAGACCTATGTTACACCAATAAGAAAGCTTGATAATTTGGAACATGAATAAATTAATTTGATGTAAATGAAATAAGTATAATTAGCATTACCTGGTGTCCTTGCAAACCACTAACGGATTCCTCTGCAAACTTTTTTTTTTGGCCACCGTAACATACAGGGCTTTGCAGAAGGAATTGTGGGGCTTAGGACTTTTATGTGCTCTATAACCAAATCTACAGCAAAGAGTAACATATGTAAGCTTCAATGTATAATATAATATATATCAAAAAATGTAACACATACAATGAAAAGAGTGGCAAAGCCACTCATGTACCCGGGTGCCTTCTGCATTAAGATTTTTGATGTAATCACATCAAATTGTGAAACAAGGAAGCTCCATATGGCTTCTGGCCAATTGTAATCAACAAATTTCTCTATATTATTAGTGTAGGAGATCAAGTTTGATGCCACTCTATAATTGTAATATAAAAATAGATTTGAAATCAAAACTTGTATGTAGAATTGCACAAAGTGTGCTAAGATCAACTGACATTCGAGCTTCTCAATTTTATTCTTAAAATCTATTGAATTGGACTTTGCAATGATTATTTTTCCATATGACCTTCTCCCCTCGTTTGACATCCTATGATTAAAACAACTTCATGTGTGTGGGAAGGTGGCCACTAACATAGAAAGCCTACTTTTCTATGTTCCAACAGGACATGAGTGAAGTGACAATTGTCAAATCTTATTAAATGACAGACATTTTAATGAATTGATGAATATGTAGCATTCTTAAAATTACAACTACATTTTCAGTGAAGTGTTCTAAAATGGAATCAAGCAATGCTCTGATGGTGGATGGCCTACTTCTGAAAGTTATCTGTTTCACAAACATTTTAAGCTTCAAATGAAAAGTGAACTAATGAGAACATTACAACCAAATTGGAAGTCCCCAGTGCCCTAAAATTTAAACAAAAGGATGTACACTCCAGAGTGTACAAACTGTACACTCTAGAAAACTGATAAAAAAAATACTCAAACCATGTTGAAAGGCAATCCATACAACATATAATACTATTGAGATCCATAATATGAAGTCTCCCAGTGCTTTTAAATTAAAAAAAGGTGTACACTCTAAAATGTGCAGAGTGTACATATGGAAAAATGCTCCAAAATCACCTAAATCCTTCTAGAATAAACTCAAAGCAGCTTATAATAACATTTAGAAAGGATATAGGAAGCCTTACAGTGGTTTAAAATTAAAAAAAAGGATGTACACTCTAGAGTGTACATAGTGTACACATAGAAAACTGGTCTAAAAGTACTCAAATCCTTCTAGAAAGAACTCAAAGCAGCTTATAATAGCATATAGATCCATTACTGTAAGTCCCCCAGTAGATTAAAATTAAAAAAGAGGGTGTACAGTCCAGAGTGTACAAACTATACACTTTGAAAAATTGATAAAAAAATACTCAAATCATATTGAAAGGCACTCCATACATCATAAAATATCATTGAGATCCATAATAGGAAGTCCATCAGTGCTTTAAATTTAAATAAAGGGTGTACACTATAATGTACGCATGGAAAACTGCTCCAAAATCACCTAAATCCTCTTGGAAAGAACTCAAAGTAGCTTATAATAGCATTTAGAAAAGATATAGGAAGTCCACATTGGTTTAAAATTTTTTAAAAAAAGTATACACTCCGAGTGTATAGAGTGTACACATGGATAATTGCTCCAAAAGTACCCAAATCTTCCTGGAAAGAACTCAAAATAGCTTATAATAGCATTTAGAAAGGATATAAGAAGTCCCCTAGTGCTTTAAATTAAAAAAAAGGTGTGCTCTCTAGAGTGTACAAAGTGTACACCTCAAAAATAGATACAAAATTACTCAAATCCTCTTGGAAAGAACTCAAAGCAGCTTATAATAGCATTTAGAAAGGATATAGGAAGTCCCACAGTGGTTTAAAATTTAAAAAAAAATGATGTACACTCCAAAGTGTACACATGGTTAACTGCTCCAAAAGTACCCAAATACCCCTAGAAAGAACTCAAAGCAGCTTATAATAGCATGTAGATCCATTACTATAAGTCTCCTAGTGTATTAAAATAAAAAAAAGGGTGTACACTCCAGTGTATAGATTGTACTCTGAAAACGATAAAAAAATACTCAAATCATGTTGAAAGGAAATCCATACAACATATAATACAATTAAGATCCATAATAGGAAGTCCCCCAATGCTTTAAATTTTTTTAAAAAAATGGTGTATACTCTAGAGTGTACAGAGTGTACACATGGAAAAATGCTCCAAAGTCACCCAAATCATCCTGGAAAGAACTCAAAGCAGCTTATAATAGCATGTAGATCCATTATTGTAAGTCCACTAGTGGATTAAAATTAAAAAAAGGTGTACACTCTAAAGTGTACAGACTATACATTTTGGAAAATTGATAAAAAAAAGTATTCAAATCATGTTAAAAGACAATCCATATAGCATAAAATACCATTGAGATCTATAAAAGGAAATCCCATAGTACTTTAAATTTTAAAAAAAGGGTGTACACTCTAGAGTATATAGAGTGTACACATGGAAACTACTCCAAAAGAACCCAAATCCTCTTGAAAAGAACTCAAAGCAGCTTATAATAGCATTTAGAAAGGATATATTAAGTCCCCAAGTGGTTCAAAATTTTAAAAAAGGGTGTACATGTTGACCTCACTTTTAGAGTGAGTCTTCAACCTACTCATCATTGATCTAGGACTCTTATAGACACTAAGAGCTCCTTAGTCTTAAGACACTTCTAGTGATTAGGTGAACACTTAACTTAAGCTTAGAGACTTAGAAGGATTATCCTTAGGGGTAGGTTGTGCCTTAGGGATTCAGGGAGACTTGCCCATCCTATATCCTTAACCCAATCCATGTTTTCCTTCTCAAAACCAAACCTCAAATTCAAATTCAAATACCAAATTTAAATCCAAATCCCAAACCAAATGATTGAAACACATAATTAAATCCAAAAATCAAAATTCTCCCTAAGCCCTATGATTTTATCTTATGGACTTAGCCTCAACTAAATTCAAATCAATTCAAATTCAATTGATTTTCTCCAAGATCAATTCAATCCCTCCATCAAATACCAAATCTAAATTCAAATCCAAACCAAATGATTCACTTATAAAATTAAACCCAAATTTCCAAAATTCTTTCGAATCCATATGACCCATTCTCATAAGCTTAGCCAAATCTCCACCTAAATTAACCAAAATTTGATTGATTTCTTTATAAATCAATTATTCCTTCATTTATATTCACAAATATAAATGAAATACATACTCAAATAGCCAAAACTAAATCAAACTAAACCCAAATTCTAAAATTCCTTCTTAAGCATATGACCCATTCTCATAAGCTTAGCCAAATTTTCACATAAAATATTCCAAAATCATTTGATTTTTTTATAAATCAATTATTCCTTTATTTATATTTACAAATATAAATGAAATCCATACTCAAATAACCAAAACCAAATAAAACTAAATCTGAATCCAACCAAAACCCTTCTTAAGCCTTAATGAACCCACCTCCATGAGCTTAGCCAAACCTCATGTAATTAACCCAAACTCAATTGATTTCTTTATAAATTAATTATTCCTTCATTTATATTCATAAATATAAATGAAACTTCCATTCTAATAGCTAAAACTAAATCAAACTAAATCAAATTCTTACTTTAGCCTTTTTGACCTACCTCCATGAGCTTAGTCAAATTTGCTTCCAAATCACTCCAAACTCAAGTGATTTTATCATAAATCATTTATATCTTCATTTATATTCACAAATATAAATGAAATATAAATTCACATGACCAAAACTAAGTCCAAAATCAAGTCAAAACCCAATTCAAGCCCTTTAAGCCAATTCCTTGAACTTGGCCAAATCCTATCCAAATCAAGTCAAAACCAATAGATTTTCTCTTAAATCAATCATTCCATCAATCATCTACTCAAATATAAATGAAACCTACAATTATCTAGCCATATTATCAAGTTAGTTAGCCTTTTGACTTGAAAATTCCAAATGAACCAAAACCTATTATAGCCCAAATTGATTGCGGTTGGATTTATATTTCAATCCTAAACTCATACATAAGTCCAACTAAACTTGAATCAAGCCAAAACCAAGTTAATTGACCCATCTAGGTCCACTTGACCTAAAGTGGCCTAAAAGACCTTTTTGAGCCAAGTTCTAATCCAACCAAAATTGGATTGAACCAAGCCCATCCAAGCCTAATATCATGATCAATAATCACCCTAGAGTGATCAATTGCCTTGAATTGGGTCAAACCAAGTCAACTTGGTCATTTGACCAAGTCAACCTTTAACCTAAATGAAACCCAAGCTAGCCAAAACTTTTCATACACCAAATTGATTGGAACCATTGATTCACACCAACCCATAGTTAATGTTTGAACATGACTTGACCCCCAAATGAGCCAAACCAAGTTCAATTGGCCATTTGACCCAAGTTGACCCAAATTAACCTAAAAGGCCAAAATAGGTGAAATCATGATCAAACCAAAATTGATTGCAGCTAATAGCTCAAGTTCATTCCAAATTAATTATTGAACTTGACCAAAGTCATAATTAAGCCCAATTTGACCAATTGGTCAACTTGACGCAACCTAGCCCAAATTGACCTAAAGGGTCAAATTGGCCAAAATCAAATTAAATCCAAATTGATTCAAACCAAAACCTACAATCAATTTCAATTGACCAATTGAACATGAACCAACACTCAATCCAATTTGGTCAATTTGGTCAATTTGGTCAAATTGGTCAACTTAACCTATTTGACCTATATAAATCCAAATGAGCCAAAATCGAACTTAGGCCAAATTAAATAAAACCACTTAAACCAAAACTCTTCAAATCATCATTTGAATCTAACTCAAGTCTTGGTTTGACCTAATTTGACAAATTGGTCAACCAACTAATTAAACCCATTTGACCAAATGAAGCCAAAACCCATGAAACCAACTCATGGCCCATTGGAGGCTGACCAAACCCAAACTCACTCAACATGTTGCCTAAAATCAGCCCAAACCCATTTGGAGCCAAGTCCAATGCAAATCCTCCATGGATCCTCTCTCCCATGTGGGATTTTGCCAAAAATAGCAAACTCAACTCTCCCTTTTAGCTTGGTAGCCATCACTCTTCCAAATGAGGGATCCCTAAACCTCCTAGACCACTCTAAGAGGTGCTAGGACTTATCATGGACCAAAGGGAGGTGAGTTAACTCCCACCTCATCTTAAACCAAAGGATCAAGCCAAGAGATTCCAAGATCAAGCCTTGAGCCACCTCCCACTCCTTCCTCCA
>JAKCPB010001861.1:0-32740 GCA_021442155.1 Cymbidium sinense
TTTGCCGCAGTCTTTGCTCGAAGACGCAACCGCGTGTAGAAGAAACGAATCACCGAGGATTTTTTTGACCCATCCGGTGTTTGGTCGCAGTCTGTCTGGCTGACGCTAACCTATGGAAGAGGTTGAATGAAATGCCGAAAATTTTTGACCTATCCGGGTTGTTTGGTCGAAGCCTTTGCTTGATGACGCAATCAGATAAGAGGTTGAATTGAAAATATTGAGGATTTTTGACCTATCCAGGTTGTTCTGCCGTGGATTAACATTAACCGTGGGAAGAGGTTGAATCAAATCCTCACGAGGATTTTGACCTATCCGAGGTTGTTTGTCGTAGTCTTTGCTCGGACGTTAACTGTGATGGAAGAGGTGTGAATTGAATGCCAGGATTTTGACCTATCCGAGGTTGTTTGCCGAGTCTTTGCTCATGACGCTAACCCGCAGGTGGAAGAGGTTGAATCAACTGCTGAGGATTTTGACCCATCTCGAGGTTGTTTGTCGGTCTTTGCTCATGGCGACCTAACCCGTATGGAAGAGGTTGAATGAAACTCCGGTGATTTTGACCTATCCGAGGTTGTTTGTCGAAGTCTTTGCTCATGACGCAACTCGTGGAAGAGGTTGAATCAATCGCCAAAGTATTTTGACCTATCCAGGTTGTTTGTCTTTGCTCGACAACGCTAACTCAGATGGAAGAGGTGAATTGAATCCAGAATTTCGACCTATCCGACTGGTCGAAGCCTTTGCCGATGACGCCTATATGGAAGAGGTTGAATCAACCGCCGAGATTTTGACCCATCCGGTGTTGTCGAAGCCTTGCTCGATGACGTTAACCCCTGGAAGAATCAATCCGAGGATTTTTGACCCATCCGGTGCTGTTGTCGTCCTTGCTCGACGCTAACTTGTATGGAAGAGTTGAATTGAATCCAAGATTTTTGACCTATCCGGTGGGTTGTTTGCCGAAGTCTTTGCTCGATGACGCTAACCCGTGTGAAGATGTTGAATCGAATCCACCGGGATTTTGGCCCATCCGAGGCTGTTCTTTGTCGTAATTCTACCAATGACGCTAACCTGCATGGAAGAGGTTGAATGAAACCCGGTGATTTTGACATCCGGTTGTTTCTGTCGCTTCATTGATGCTAACTGGAAGAGAAGAGGAATTGAACCGAGGATTTTGACCTATCTCGGTTGTTTGCCGTAGTCTTTGCTCGATGACGCAACCTGTGTGGAAGAGGTTGCAATCAATCCGCCAGGATTTTGACCCATCCGGAAGGTTGTCGAAGTCTTTGCTCGACGAAACCCGTGGAAGAGGCTGAATCAATCGCCGGATTTTTGATCTATCCGGAGGTTGTTTGTCGCAGTCTTTGCCGATGAACGCTAACCTGTATGGAAGAGGTTGAATCCGCCGAAGGATTTTTGACCTATCCAGGTTGTTTGCCGAGTCTTTGCTCGATTTAACTCGCTGGAAGATGTTGAATTGAATCCACCGAGATTTTGACCCATCCGAGGTTGTTTGTCAGAGTCTTTGCTCGATGACGTTAACCTTTTGACCTATCCGAGGTTGCACGATTTTACCCGATGGACGCTAACTCGCATGGAAGAGGTTGAATTCCGCCGGTGATTTTGACCTATCCGGTGGTTGTTTGCCGAAGTGCTCATGACGATAACCTCGCGGTGGAAGAGGTCGAATCAACTCCGAGGATTTTACCGAGGTTGTTTGTCGAGTCTTCCTGCATGACGCTAACCTCGCGGGAAGAGGTTGAATTGAATCCGCCGAGGATTTTTGACCTATCCGGTGTGTTTGTCGAGTGTTTGCTCGATGACGCTAACCTCGTGGAAGAGGTCGAATCAATCCGAGATTTTGACCTATCCGGTGTTGTGTCGAGTCTTTGCTCATGACGCTAACCTGTGGAAGAGGTTGAATTGAATCCGAGGATTTTGACCTATCCGGTTGTTTGTCGAGTGTTACCGGCGACGCTTAACCTCGTGGAAGAGGTTGAATCAACTGCCGAGATTTTGACCTATCCGGTGTTGTTTGTCGAGTTTATGACGCTAACTCGTATGGAAGAGGTGAATTGAATCACCGAGATTTTGACCTATCCGGGTTATTTGTCGAGTGTTGATGACGCTAACCGTATGGAAGAGGTTGAATAACCGAGGATTTTGACCTATCCGGTGGTGTTTGTCGTCTTGCTCGATGACGCTAACTCGTATGGAAGAGGTTGAATTGAATCCGAGATTTTGACCCATCCGGGTTGTTTGTCGAGTTACCCATGACGCTAACTCGTATGGAAGAGGTTGAATTGAATCCGCCAAGGATTTTGACCTATCCAGGTTGTTTGTCGTGTTACCCAACGACGCTAACTATGGAAGAGGTCGTGGGAAGTCCACCAAGGACCTTTTGACCTATCCTGGTTGTTGTGTCTCCATGACATTAACCCGTATGGAAGAGGTAATCATCATTTGTGGTTGTAGCCAAAGTTGCTCTTAACCTTGGTCTTTTTTTCCATGAGTATGAGTGGAAAACATAATTTGCAAAGTTATATCTCTTCTCAATGTTGAAATATCCTCCAACTTTGACTTATTTTCGGGATGGTGATTAGATGCTTAACATGGGTGATCTTCCGAGATTAAGAGTTGCCCCCGCCACAAAATCAAGGAACAAATTTGATGAATCTTCATTCTTTCTCGCTTTTAAAAGCTTGAAATGCTCCACCTCGATGGTGGTTTTGATCTTTTGGTCGCCATACAAGATGAAATAATGGGAGAATTAGCTTCCACGACTGCCAAACTGCTAGAAAACCACCAGTAGAGTAAAAGTTTTCTCCTTTAGCTTTTGAAAATCCAAAGACACACACGTATTTAAAGAGTGAACAATAAAACTCTGAATTTTACGGAAAACCTCAAAAGAGGAAAAATCCTGGGCCTAGCCCAAGAAAAGCTTCCACTATGTATATTTCGACAAAGATCTTCCGATACCGGATTACGTAATCAGATATGAGAAAGGGACAACGAATCATAATGACAATGTGACGAATGTGTTGACGACGTGGCCGATATGGGACGATAACGACGACGATGACGATGATGGATAGTGGTCGATGATGACCGCAAGTTGGTCGACGACGCAGAGGATCGGCGGTGGTGGGCGGCACGGCTGTGGTCGAAACCGTTGGTGGCACGACGGCTTGGAGGATCTTTAGAGCTCTCTCCTCTCTCTGTTTAGCCTCCCTCATATGATAATTATTTATAGATCGGAGAGCGCCTCGTAAATACATGCAAAATCCCAACCACTCCTCCAATCTGACGGCTCATGATGATTCCCCTCGATCATATGATGTATTTTGTGTATTTGAATGCTCAAATGAAGTCGAATTGTAAGATCTTTGACTTGTTGGAACCATCGAGACGCCGATTTGACTATAAACACTCCATATTTGAGAGCTTTTAGGAATTTAACGATGTATCAAAGTTAATGATATTTTAAGTTCGATCTCACCATTTCGATTACTTTCTACATCGATTCGTTTTGTAAGGAATTTTCGCGTCATATCAATATATATTAATTATGTGATTTTGCTGGCATAAAATTCGTATTAAAATCGATCTGATACTTAAAAATTTAATAATTTTTCATTTAATCCTAATTAATCCTAATCTCTTCATTCAAAGCCAACCTCTTCTAAACTAATTGCACTTTGTCTGACCTGACCTGCTGCTTTCCTCTTCACGCATGAGGACGAGCGACCCGACCTTCGTTCGGCTCTCCTTCTTCACGCACGAGGACGCACAATCCGCGACTTTGATCTCTCCATCGCTCGTCCAAGCTTCCCAACTGCACCAACTATTCCCTGCCCTTCTCCTTCTCAACTATTCCCTCCTTTCTCCTCCTCATGAAACTGCAAGACTAAGGGTAGACTTTTTTCTCCTCTCCCACTTTGGTTTTTTTTCCTTCTCTCGTCCAAGCCGCACGCATTCCTTGCTTGTTCTCCTTTATTTCTATTCTTCCCTAGCCGAAACAACTCTTTCCTTCGTCTTCCCTCTCCTCCTCCATTTCCCTTATCCTCCCAAACCGAAAATCACCTTTCAAGCCTTACCCGACCTCCTCCCTCTTCTTCCCTCTCTTGTCTACCTCAACAAACACACCAAACCGAAAATCCCCCCTTCTCTGCCTTAGTCGAAAGTTCTTATTCTTTTCCATTTCCTTTCCCCATTTTCTTCAACCGAAATCATCTCCCTAGCTGAAATCTAAACTCTGAAATACAGAATCTGAAGTTCGGCAAAGGGGAATCTACTTTTACTTTACTAAAATCTGCAATCTCCCCTAGCCGAACCTCTCTAGCTGAACTCTCCTTGTCAATCATTGCAAGTGCGAGAAAAAATAACCTTGAAATATATGAATGTGAAAATATATATGTGTCGCGGTTCTCTTGTCAAGATGAATATGATAAAAGAAGACGGCTATGATGTCAGAAGACACTACCACTCACCAATGAAAAGATACCAGCAGCCAAAAAAATTGTTACGGCCCCTTAAAGTGTTTTGAAATTTCACCGAATCTTTGACTATAAAGAATCATAAGGAGAAAAACTAAAAGGCACATCTAAATGATCAAATCAATCTAAACTAAACATAAGATTAACTAAGCAGCTTAACATTAGAATGGATATATGTAAAAATAAATTAAATGCAAGGCGAGCATTGCAAAGTACATAGTATACCTCTAAATCGAAGGTCGAATATTTGGACCAAATTTTTGAAATCCTAAAACTCCCCTATTTTTTTAGGTTTTTATTGGTTACTTAATTAGAAAAATTAATTGATTAAGCATTAATCACTTTCTTAATTTAATCAGTGATAATTAGTATGAATAGTGGTTTAATGAATTATTTAAGCCTAATTATCTCAGTTGAACAGTAAGGGAGCTTATGGAATGTAATTGGAACACTTTTCCTAATTCATTTCTTAAGTTTTTTTCACTTTTTGGAATTTGATTAGTTAATGATTAATGAGATAATTAATTGCTTAATTAATTAATTAACCCAAGATTAAAAAAATCAGAGCCTAATTGAGTGTTTGAAATGACTTAGGGGTTAGGATTGAGGCCTTGTCCTTGATCCCTTTCCTTAAGTTAATTTTATCATTATAATCAAAATATAATCAAAGAAGTTAATCAATTAATTAATATGCTTGATTAACTCAATCTAAAATTCACTTACCTAAGAAACCCTTAATTAATACTTGGTAGCTCTTTGGGTGTTCAATAACCCAAAGATAATAAAATTATGATTATCTCACGTGTTTAAGAAAACCAGAAAAGTAATTAAGTGAGATCCCTTAAGCCTAATTAACTATTTATCATGAGCCAATTACATTAAGCCCCTTTCATTTTTTAGGAGCATTGCTAATTTACTTTTCATATGGTTATATATCATATTGGCTAATTATTAATTAGTTAATTAACTTAAGGTGATGTAGGTAAGGGCTAATTAATTGGCTTAATTCATACCATAACCTAGTAAAGATATAAAATCAACCTAATTATTCTCCATTAAACTAAATTAACTCACACATCGGGAATGAGGTTAGGATTAACAAACCTCTTTCATTCCATAAATCAAATCAAACTCAAAATTAAAATTATCATTAAAGAATTTCTGTTTATTTTAAATAGCCTTATTTAGTATGATTGTCTTTCAGAACTAATTGGAATGAATGAGATCATATGCTTATGTTTCTTTAATTCTTTTTAATCATGTTGAATGTTATTTTCCATGTGTAATCATGTATTCATTTCTTTTAAAATTAATTAAATGAAATGGTTTCTTTTATGTCAAATTGCATGTCTTGATTTAAATTAAAAATAGGTGTGGCTATTATTACTATTAAATCAAAAATTATCTTCAAAAGCCCATAAATCAATTATAATATATGGGGTGATGTTAATTACAAATATCTATAAGTTTGCATGTGTTGATAATATAAGATATGCAATATGAAGCTCTCTTTCCTTACATTATATGGATTTGTATGAGATTTATAAATGTATAGTTCATTTGAAAAGAACATAACATTTGTCTAATTCCACTCCTATGCATCTCCATGTTAAGACTTAGGAAGAATTTCATATCACATATGTAAATCACATAATCAAATCACATACGACTTCTTGCATGGCTTCTCGTTCTTGTAGTTCTTTTTGTACATTCACATGTATATAAGAAAAGTGGTATATGGACATCCCTCTGAGGCTTTAAGTAGCCCTATATAGGTCTTGTACCTTACGCCCCTGGTGTAGGATAATGACATTATACTCACTTAAAACTCTTATAAATATGTATGCATGATATGACCAATGAATAAGAATCATAAATCAAATACAACTTTTACATGAATTTTTCTATTCTTATTGTTGCTTATATATCTATATGTACATAAAAAAGTAGTATATTAGTCTGGACATTCCGGGGCTGCAAAGCTTTAAGTAGCCCTAACTAGGTCTTGTACCTTACGCCCTTAGTGTAGAATAATGGTGATATACTCACTTAAAACTTTCATACATGTGAATGTATACTTAGCTAATGGATGAAAAATTCCTTTTTTCTACTAAAAAGACATGCATTCATAATTCAATCAAATGAAATATTTAAATTCCAAACACACTTCTTTGCATTCATCATTTAAGTGTGCTAGGACATATATTGTATATATAGGTATGCTTAGGATTTAATCATATGCATGATATATATGATAGAAAAAATGAATAAATATGTGTTATGTGATAGTAATTTATTCTAATTAATCTTAAGATGCCTTTCATATTGAATAAGGTCATTTAGAGTGAACCCAAACTTAGGATTGATTAAAATATATAATAAGTCATTCACTAAAGGAAATTGATTAATTTGCTTTAGAAGTGACTTAAGGTAGGGATGAAAGAGGTTCCTCTTTCTTCTCTCTTTATAACACTTAATTGTTAAGTGTCATATGAAACAAAAAGAAAATACTAAGTAAAATCTTCAAATCAATTAAAAAAGAGAAATCAACCCTTTATAAATTAAATCCCTCACATTTAGCAAATTATAATTAAAGCCTAGTTAGACATATTACAGACAAGCCTAATGTACACATTAGATTAAGTCATCACTTTAGCTTTATATTAGCTGTATGATTTAATGTATGCTTATTTTATGATGTATTATAGTAGATTGGATGTTATGGTGTATGTAGACAGGATATTTAATCATGCTCTATAGGAGTGCTTAATAGTAATAAAACATAAATGTTTTTGTTGTGCAGGTTACTTAGCCCCTAAGCATGATCCAAGTTAGAACAGGTGGGCTTGATTACCCATATGCGGGGTGCTAAATCCAAATTATTCATATAACTTCTTGGGTTGTATGGTGTGTTTAGCTAATATTTTTTTTTTTTGCAAGTGTAGATAAATTTACTTTCCTTCTTTTAATGTAATTTTGCATTAGGATTAGGATAAGTGTTATAGGGCGGACTAGAATGAGCATTGGTTATAAGACTAAGTCTTATGCACCATGTGATGCCTTTGGAGCAAGCATATCCAAATCAAGCCAAAAGAAAGAAAGAAATGGAGCAAATCAGATGAAGAAATGAAAAATGAAGAGATGAAGAATGAAGAATGAAGACCCCCTATAACATTCATCATTTGTAATTGTAATTATTCTTTTATAATCTAGGTTATATAAGGGTAGAGCTCGGCTACCAACATTTATTTTCGGGTTGTCGTGGTACTGCGCATGACCTCTTATTCTTTTATGATTGCTTTATAAAATTATTTGATATTTTGTTTAGCTTGTGCATTATAAAAAGTATGTCTTTTCATAGTTTATTTATGATTGGTGATTATTGTATAGTCTGGATGTGATTAGACTCCTAAGATAAAAATTAATTTTTCTACCCAAACTAACAACTCATAACTAAACCTCTAAAATAACTCATAATCTCATATAAAAGCCTAGGCATTAAATCAAGATAATAAAATATTTAGCAATCCCTCAGCTGGATGTTGTATATTTAATATCATGCATAATCATCTTATTTCACTCTTATTATAGGAGGGCTTCCATCTTTGATAGATAGTAAGTGCTTAACCTTTGAGAGCCTATGATGAAAGAACACCTCTTTCTCTTTTGATTTGACCCATAATCAACTTCTCATTTATTTAGGAATATAAAATTTGATAAAAAATTAAATAAAATTTGATAAAAATTTAATAAAGCTCTCAAAATAAATAAAATTAAATAAAATTTGATAAAATTTGCATTAGATTAAGTCATTATTCATACCCCTCATTCTAATCTCTTTGAGTGAGTTTAAGGACTTAGTTTATTTTTAAATAATAACAACCTAGCCATCTTGCAAAAGCATATGACTTTACATGGATTTAAAGTATAGGAGGGTTAGGCTCTCGGTAATAAGTCCAATCGGTGGTATTCTCTCTTGTGGAGGTAAACCATATACCCACTTTTACTTTAGATTTAGATCATGCTTTTTTCACCAAAGCCCTAGATTTAAGATCTAAGGATGTTTCATTTTCTTTTAACAACATAAATCTTCACCTCTTAGGCATCCTAACAATCTTGTGTTATTAGAATATAAGTCCTAACTTTCTAATGAAATATCAACTCTAATATATAAAATCTCTTCAATTTTAAAAATATAAAGCCCAATCATAGGATAGATTTGAGTGCTCATTATGCTTCCTAGTATCATGAGCACTCCCTACTCATCTCCTTCGATTTTGATAATAAGTCTCTCATTTTGATCCATCCCACTTGATTTTCTAAAACACAATCAATTTATTGATAGTCTTATCTTTGAATTCTTCGGAGATAATAATCTCCTACTTTAATCAGGAATATTCCTAAGGGATTCACTTTTCTTAAGATGTAATTAACTATGGGAGCTTGCCCCATAGGGAACTTTAGAATCTAGTTTTAATAAATCCTACTTTTTTCATCCATGTAAAAAGGGAAAAAATCTCAGTATATTCAAGACCCATCATGCCTTAGGGTATTAGGTGATTAGATCCATTAGGTAGTGACTTCTTTCAAGATAATACATTATTCTCAATGTACCGATCACCTCAATAAGTACACCCTGGATTTATAGTATGTCCCCAACTAAAACCAATAAAAAAAATAAACACCACATGTACTTTTTCTTAGAAATTAGGATTAGGCATTTGTTGAAGGCTTAGTCCTGGGGTGCCATATAATGCCTTAAAGCCTACTAAATCAAATGAGGAAATGAAGATATGAAGAGATGAAGAGTGAAGAAAAGAAGACCCCCATAGCATTTATTCATTTATAAATTATAATTATTCTTTCATATTTTGAGTTGTATAAGGGTAGAGCTCGGCTACCCATTTTCTCTTTTCGGGTTGTACAACAGTACCCGACTGCACCGGCCTGCTATTCTTTTATGCTAATTATAAAATATTTGTTGTTATATTTAGCCTGTACATTAAAAATTGCATGCATATTCATAATTTTTTTATGATTGATGTTTGTTATATGGCATGGATATGATTAGGCTCTTAGAGAAAAATAAATCTTTTACCCAACTACAACTCATAACTAAAGTTTTAAATAACTTATAATCTCACATAAAATCTAGACATTAAATTAAGATAAACCCATTAGTTGAATGTTGTATGTCTCACATTATGCATGCATATTGCTTCACTCTTACTAAGAGAGGGTTTCCATCCATGCATGATAGGGGAAGACCTGACCTTTGAGGGTCTCTTCTATGATGGAAAACACATCTTTCCCGCTAATTTAGTCCATAATCAACTTTCATCATGCATTTAGACATAAGAAATCTCAAAGTCTTGGTCAAAAATGAAGTGTCAACTATAAATTAAATTTGAAAAGATTTTGCATTATATTAAATCATTACTCATGTCACTCATGCTCTAGTATTTTAGGGAGTGAGTTTAAAGACTTTAGTTTCTTTCTAAATAATAACAATCCAACTATCTTGCAAAATTATATGACTTGCCTACATTATTTTAAAGCATAGGAGGAGTTAGTACACTTTCTTATAAAGTCGAGTTTGATTTACTTTCTCTTATGGAGGTAAATCATATACCCATCTTTATTTAGATTTATGTGATGCTTTAGCTCTTATGCTAAAGCTCCTTAGATTTAGGATCTGAGATTGTTGTTTCCTTCGGGCTACAAGAATAAATCCTTATCTTTTAGGCATTTTCATAATCTTATGTTGTTGGATTATAAGCCCTAATGATCTAATAAAATTTCAACTCAAATAAAATAATTTTTTTCAACTTCGAATATATAAAGCCTAATCATATGATTGATTGTAATGCTCATTAGATTTCCTAGTGTCATATGTATTCCCTACTCATCTCCTTTGGCTTCCAAAATAAATATTCTTCTTGCTCTTTCCACTTGATTTTCTAATATAGTCAATTTATTGATAGTCTTATCTTTAAAATATTTGGAGACAATAATTTTCTACTTTAATCAAGAGTATTCCTAAGGAATTCACCTTTCTTAGGATGTAATTAACTATGGAGGTTTACCCCCATAGGAAAGTTTAGAAACTAATTTAATATAAACCCTACTTTATTTATCCATATAAAGTAGGGAAAAATCTCTGCTATATTTGAAGACCCATCATGTCTTAGAAGTCCTTATTAGGTGATTAGATCCATTGAATGGTGATGTCTCCATCTTTTGAGATAGTACATCATACCTCAATATCATACACGATCACTTCAATGAGTACCCCCCTTAGATCTACGTGGCATCCCCTATATACATCTAAAAATAAACATCACACCTAACAACAAAATCACTAAAAACATATTAAACTCCACTTTCAATGATAAACTGCAAAAACTCAAAACTTAAAGATTCTTCTTTCAAGTTAATACATTTTTGACATCTCCTAAATTCATTATAGCTATATCATGAGTTTCTAATATAAATAATTCATATCTTAGTAATCTTACAAATCATATAATTGTTCATAATAATATTTCCAATTTCAAAAGATCAATAAGAGGTAAACTAGTCTTTATGGGGGGCCATAAATATCCATAATCAAGAGTCAAATCCTCAAGTAAAAAAAAATTAAAATAAAATAATCTTCAAATATTAGAATTAAATCAGTCCCATCCTTTTGCTTCTTTACAACTTATATTATTGTAAAGAAAAAATTGCCCTATTAATTGCCTTTTCTTGTGAGGGCTTATCTTGCAATAATCTACATTATGATTTGTAATATTCAGATTTCTTGAACTAGTTGTATTGTTGTTTCTTTTTACATCATTTCCCTCAACTCATTTGATAGAAGTTTATAATTGATAAATATCATAAATATGGTGTCCTTTTCATATAACAAGGTGATGATGATAGTATGCTCATAAGTAGATAGTAAAGAGCACAATAAAATCTTTTTAATATTTGCATTCATATTTCTTAGATCCGATAATAACTTAGTGCAATTATCCAAATGTTCTTGTACTGATGTATCATCTTTCATGTGTATTATGAATCTCTCTCTATATATATATATATATATATATATACACACACACGATATATTCATTGCAATAAATGTGGCATTGTGGTTTTGTAGAACGAAATGATACATTCCAATCTTGCTCCAAATATTTTATAGCTCATTTTGATTGACTTTATTCGACAAATTGAGTCGAATATGAGCTAATTCAAATGAGCATGAATATACATTTTTCGAGCCTAATTCAAACATTAGCTAATATAAATGAGCTGAATATGGACACAGCTTTAACTCGCTCAAGGTGAGCTCATTAACACCTTAATATAAGATATAAAATTACAAAACTATTTCATAAAAATTTAAAAATTAGGGATATTAAATTTTGTTACAATTATTTTAAGGAGTATAATAATGATTCCTGTCAAGCTTTACCTCTCATGACCCAGAGTGGTAACTGAGCCATCAAAGCATTCCATCTGGGCTTGGATGAAGGCTTAGATGGGCCAATAAACGAAATTCAACCAGGCCATTGTTGGGTAATAGATGCAATACGGCCCCCAATATTTTAAAACTATTTCTAATGGATCAATTTAATATAAAATAAACAAAATCAGTTATTTTTGTTATTTTTTATTATTTTTGTGACTTTTTAAAACTATATTATCACAGTAAATTAATTTGTTTAGCCACCGGCTGAGTTTGTTGGGATCTGTTCATATTGTTAACTTAGATTGGTAGAATTATGAGTCTAAGCGAGTCGAGCATATACGATCGAGCATATACCTTAAATCCTACCAAATCAAATGAAGAAATGAAGATATGAAGACATGAAGAGTGAATAAAAGAAGACCCCCATAGCATTTATTCATTTATAAATTATAATTATTCTTTCATATTTTGGGTTGTATAAATGTAGAGCTCGGCTACCCATTTTCTCTTTTCGAGTTGTATAGTAGTACCCGACTACACCGACCTGCTATTCTTTTATGCTAATTATAAAATATTTGTTGTTATTTAGCTTGTGCATTAGAAATTACATGTCTATTCATAGTTTTTTTATGATTGATGTTTGTTATATGGCATGGATATGATTAGGCTCTTAGGAAAAAATAAATATTTTACCCAATTATAACTCATAACTAAAGTTCTAAATAATTATAACCCTGCATAAAGTCTAGGCATTAAATCAAGATAAACCCCTTAGCTGAATGTTGTATGTCTCACATCATGCATGCATATTGCTTCACTCTTACTACGAGAGGATTTCCATCCATGCATGATAGGGGAAGACTTGACCTTTGAGGGTCTCCTCTGTAATGAAAAATACCTCTTTCTCGTTGATTTAGTCTATAATCCACTTTCATCATACATTTATACATAAGAAATCTCAAAATCTTGGTCAAAATGAAATGTCAAATACAAATAAAATTTGAAATTTTTTGCATTAAATTATGTATTACTCATACTCTATATTCTCTTGAGAGAGTGAGTTTAAGGACTTTAATTTCTTTCTAAATAATAACAACTATCTTGTAAAATCATATAACTTGCTACATGGTTAAAGCATGGGAGGAGTTAGGTAGTAAGCGGTTATAAGTCCCAGAAGGGTGATTTACTTTCTCTTGTGGAGGTAAACCATATACTCATCTTTACTTAGATTTAGACCGTGCTTTAACTCTTATGCTAAAGCTCCCTAGATTTAGGATATGAGATTGTTGTTTCCTTCGGGCTATAAGAATAAATCTTTATCTCTTAGATATTTCCATAATCTTGTGTTGTTGGATTATAAGTCATAGTTATCTAATGGAATTTCAACTCAAATAAGATAATTTTTTTCAACTTCAAATATATAAAGCCTAATTATATGATAGATTGTAATGCTGTGGGTTTTCTAGTATCATATGCATTCCATACTCATCTCCTTTGGCTTTCAAAATAAATATTCTTCTTGCTCTTTCCCACTTGATTTTCTAGTATAGTCAATTTATTGATAATCTTATCTTTGAAATCGTTGGAGACAATAATTGTCTACTTTAATCAAGAATATTCCTAAGGAATTCACCTTTCTTATGATGTAATTAACTATGGGGCTTGCATAGAAACACAGAAACCGGTTTAATATGAACCTACTTTATTTATCCATGTAAAAGGAAAAATCTTTGGTATATTCGAAGACATTATGTGTAGGAGTCCTTATTAGATGATTAGATCCATTTGAAGGGTGATGTCTCATCTTTTGAGATAGATCATTACCTCAAATCGCATTCACGATCACTGATGTATCTCAAATCTATGTGGATATATATCTAAAAATAAACACCTAACAACAACACTAAAACATATTAAACTCCACTTTCAATGATAAACATATACCCATTATAATGCAAATAACTCAAAACTTAAAGATTCTTCTTTCAAGTTAATACATTTTTGACATCTCCTAAATTCATTCTAGCTCTATCATGAGTTTCTAATATAAATAATCCATATCTTAGTGATCTTACAAATCATATAATTGCTCATAATAATATTTCCAATTTCAAAAGATCAATAAGAGGTAAACTAGTCTCTATGAGGGGCCATAAATGTCCATAATCAAGGGTCAAATCCTCAAGTAAAAAAAAATTAAAATAAAATAATCTTCAAATATTAGAATTAAATCAGTCCCATCCTTTTGCTTCTTTACAACTTATATTATTGTAAAGCAAAAATTGCCCTATTAATTGCCTTTTTTGCTTGTGAGGGCTTATCTTGCAATAATCTACATTATGATTTGTAATATTCAGATTTCTTGAACTAGTTGTATTGTTGTTTCTTTTTACATCATTTCCCTCAACTCATTTGATAGAAGTTTATAATTGATAAATATCATAAATATTGTCCTTTTCATATAACAAGGTGATGATGATAGTATGCTCATAAGTAGATAGTAAAGAGCACAATAAAATCTTTTTAATATTTGCATTCATATTTCTTAGATCCGATAATAACTTAGTGCAATTATCCAAATGTTCTTGTACTGATGTATCATCTTTCATGTGTATTATGAATATCTCTCTCTCTCTCTCTCTCTCTCTCTCTGTATATATATATATATATATATATATATATATATATATATATATATATATATATATATATATATATATATATATATATATATATATATATATATATATATATATATAACACAATATATTCATTGTAATAAATGTGGCATTGTGAATTTGTAGAACGAAATGACACATATTCCAATCTTACTCTAAATATTTTATAGCTCATTTTGATTGACTTTATTCGACAAATTGAGTTGAATATGAGCTAATTCAAACGAGCATGAATATACATTTTTCGAGCCTAATTCAAACATTAGCTAATATGATGAATATGGACACAAACTTCTCAAGGTGGGCTCATTAACACCTTAATATAAGATATAAAATTACAAAACTATTTCATAAAAATTTAAAAATTAGGGATATTAAATTTTATTACAATTATTTTTAAGGAGTATAATAATGATTCGTGTCAAGCTATACCTCTCATGACCCAGAGCGAGTAACCCAACTGAGCCCATCAAAGCATTCCATCTGGGCTTGGATGAAGGCTTAGATGGGCCAATAAACGAAATTCAACCAGGCCATTGTTGGGTAATAGATGCAAGACGGCCCCCAATATTTTTAAACTATTTCTAATGGATCAATTTCATATAAAATAAACAAAATCAGTTATTTTTATTATTTTTTATTATTTTTGTGACTTTTTAAAACTATATTATCACAGTAAATTAATTTGTTTAGCCACCGGCTGAGTTTGTTGGGATCTGTTCATATTGTTAACTTAGATTGGTAGAATTATGAGTCTAGCGAATTGAGCATATCTGATCGAGTTTTATTTGTGTTTGACTCATTGAAAATTTATTTATTTAAATTTATATTATATTCAAAATTTTTTGATGATTTATTATTTGTGTTCGCTCATATTGATCATAAAGAGCTCATTTAGATTTCAATTAGCTATAATTATTAAAATTTAATAAATTTTATTTTCTATCTTATGGGTTATAATTTAATAAATTTTATCTAAATCCTAAAATTTTAGTAATTAATTTTTTATTTGAAGCAAGAATAAATTAAATATGATTGAATACAGAGGCGAATATGTTTAACTCATTTATAAATAGAATTTAAAATATCTATTCATTTTACATATCATATTCTTATGTATTTACATATCTAACACCTAAACTTCAATTTTTACATATATATATATATATATATATATATATAACATCATAATCTTCAATATCACATCAAAAATATTACTTTATTCATTTTTTAAAAATAAAATATATCTTTTTAAATATAAAAAAGTGTTAGATAACTAAATATTTAATTTTAGACATTAAATATGTAAATACATAAGAATTATGTGGTATATATATAAATCCCCCATGATTTAAATTAGAGTTAATCACGAGTTTTTTTTTTTTAACGGTTGCTTCAATTTAGCAGGAACCACGTGCAGTATTAAGCAGGATCCTGTGCAGCCTAATATGATTAGTTTACAGTCCAACTAGGCCTCAACCATTGAATTTTAATTTTGAAATCGAATAGCTGCTACACTTCCTTCTTCCTCCATCATCTAAGACAAGAACTGAAGCTTCCATGGCTCTTCTCGACCTTCCAAGCTTGCACTGAGGCCGGCCGAAGCTTCGGTTTGGGTGGCGAGGTGTTCCGCCGCCGCCTGAGCGGCTCGCCGGCGGCCAAACCAACAGTTTTGCCTTTTCATTTTAACTCCCAGTTTTGACAAGATTACGCTGAGGAAGGTTCTCGAAGCCCGCCCATTCAATCCTGAACGAAAAACCTGTGAGCAATCGGAAAAATTTTAAATTTCAGATTTTTTTTCCCTCAAATAAATTCATATGAATTTTAATTTAGTTAAAGGAAAAAAAATGAAAAATAAAATAATTGATTAATTAAAATTGAAATTTGATGAGAGTTATAATAAGTTTAGTTGATTGAACATATCAATTTATCTAAGTCAAGTTGGGCCTCAAGGGATGATTATATTTTAGTCATTTTCATTAATGTTTAATTAATCATTTAAATTAAATAATTAGATTGATCAAATTTTATTAATCATGCTGATCCAATTCAAATTCAACTAATCAAATTGATCAAGATCCTCCAAATTAAATGAATCTAATTAGATTAATCAAATTAATAAAAAAATCAATTATGTCAGCCTCTAAATTGAATTCTTTAACTCGATTGGATGATTATATAAAATTTGAGGTCAATGAGACGAGAATTGAGGTGTTGTTGATTGATAATCATTAATGTGTAATGTAGTGAAATTATAATCATAATAAGAAATGCACAATCAATTGATGATCATGATTGTGGCAAGGCATATATTATCGAATGAAAATCATGATTATGGCAGGATGCGCACATTAAATAATCATGATCGTTGTGATCCACACACAGTTGAACAAAATTGTGATCATAAAATGTGAATGATCAAATGGAGATCGACCAAACGATCAAATCACTGCGTGTATCGAAGTTGATGGGGCAAAATTAGGATTATCTTATCCGTCGAACTAAATATATGCCAGGATTGATCGAGTCGATATATGAAGAGTTCACTCTAGTCCAGTATCAATTTGAGACCCAATGAATGAGTGTGCGAAAAAAGCTAAGTTAACAATATTTGGAGCAAAAATGCTTATAAAGGCACACAAACACATGCATAAACATATACGTGTACATATTTCAAACCAAGTATAAAATTTGAATATAATCGAATAATAATACATTCATATTCTCATTTAAAACATCGAACTTAAGAGTCTATTTATATTCTTGCTTGCTTAAAGAATGAATTAAACACAAGCTATTAAAACCTTACTAAAGTTAATTTTCTTAAAAGATTAAAATCTATTATTATTATTATTATTATTATTATATTATTATTTCTCTTAAGAAGGGTACAATGTGAGTCAATGGATGAATTAATACATAGAACTTAATGAAGAATTTGGGATTTTTATCTAAAATTTTAAAGATTGTGTTGAATTAGATGATTTGTCAATGTTGGCTTAAATTCATTGCTTCAGAAAAATAAAAAAATAAATAAATATAATTAATTAATTAATTAATTGCATCATAGTTTGAAAAAAGCAATTCCATTAGTATAATATTCAAACCTTAGTTTCTATTGGCCATTGAGAAGATTTTAATGGCAACTTATTTTTATAATAATTTAGATATATAGATAAAAGCCACTTTCTTGAAACTCCTCTACTGTGAGCCGTGCAAAGTCTGTTGAGATTCGTGCGAATGAGTGGTTGCATGGCAGGTGATTTGTCCTTATCATACGGACGACCCCTATAATGTTTTATACCTAACAAATATATGTTACCCACCGCCCTTAGGGCAGTTGATGAGGGTGAATACGACTGGATATTTCTCAACTTACGTTAGATTCTTCTTGACAGTGCAATCTTTACGGTGAAAGAAAGAAATGGGGGTGACAAGCTGAGTTGTCCCGTAGGATTAGTCGTTTGATCACGCGTGCTGGGTGAGATCACACTCATTATCAAAAAAAAAAAAAAAACAAACAAATATATGTTTATGCGGGTAACTAGTAATTGGCGTCGGTTTGCATGCGAGAAAAAGTTTTAATTAAATTATTTATAAGATGGTTGAATAATGGATGCTGAGATTCTATGCGCACGTAGGCGTGCGAAGATCCTCTTGATTGGCCATCTCATTAGCAATATGGGAATATTCTATCCAATAGGGATTCAATGATATTGGATGGTTGGGATTATTTTAAAATTAAATTTTTTTTATTTTTTTAGTTTTAAAATGTTAGGTATAATGGAGCCCAATTTATCATGATAATTGAAGAGAATTATAATTCCTATAATTATTATAAATATATTTTAGAATAATAAAATTTAATCAAAATAATATTTGATGTTTCCCTAAATAAATTTATTCTAATATTGAATATCACAAATGGCTGCGTGAGCTAACGTAGGTATATGAATATCAAATAAGATTTGATGTTTGTTGAGCAAACTACTATTTCTTATCAAGAGGGCTGATGTATAACTTGTTCTTAGTCGTCACTATTGATGTTAGGGTTAGCCGCTTAGAGATTCCTGTATGATTGCTCATGGAGATCATTTACGAATTAGGGTTTATGAAGAAGCACGGAGCGAAAGGGTGAGAAAAGCTAGAAGAATCTAGAGATTTTAGGCCCAAAAAATAAACTCAGAAAATTTTAAATATGACAGCTATATTGATAGGCACACAAAATTTTAAAACTTCTAAGATTGCATCAAGGCTGTATTCCTAAAAAGACATTGGTGGGTGATAAAGCGCAATTAGTACTGCCCAAAAGTTCATTTTAAGGAGATTCAGAAGGAGAGGATAGTTGATCGTATTTCTAAAATATATATGAAAATGGCAATTGTAGGGTTTAGATTTGACAAGTGACATTAACTAGATGATAATACTTAGTTTTGATTTATTTTTAATCCATCAAATTTGAAATTCACTCAAAAGATCTAACACATACATACGTGTGTACTATATAACTATTAATTACAAATTATATTTAATAACATTTAAAAATCAAATGATTAGACTTAGTGAATGAAGTTTATGCTATATATATAAAAGATCTTAATGTTGATTTTTTAAACTCTTATTCAACCATTTATTGCATTCTACTTTTATGATATTTTGAGTGAAATCTATTAGTACGCCTCGAAGAAATAATTTATAAAGAGTAATATTTTTTTTAAATAAGATTATATAATATCTTAAGAAGATTTAATTAAAATACCACATAAATTTTATGCCTAAACATTGATACTGTCATTTCTAAACATTTTACATATGGATGAAGAGGTGCATGTATTGACTTTTAAAAAAAATAATAATAATGATATTTTTTATATTTGAATATTATAAATGTAAATATCAAAGTTTATTTAGTAGATTTGTAAACATGTAAGAATAATATATATATATATATATATATATATATATATGAGATTATCATAATTATATTGTAATCGTTTGCTGTGATTAAAACAACCATTAGACATTAGGAGTGATTTTAATCGTTAAGCAACGTAAAATCTCTTTTCTAATGATTGTAAAACTGATGCTAAAGAGCTTTAGATCGAGTTGATTGTAAAATCTCTTTTCTAATGATTGTCAAACTCATGCTAAAGAGCTTTAGATCAGTGATTTTAATCGTTATTATTGTCTAGAAAATCGATTCGGTAGAATAAAGTTTATACCTTAGTTTTGTTGTGAAAACTACACACATTATTTGAAGAATGAATAAAAAACTCAGATTTTTTCTGAAAAACCCCGAGGGAAAAAAAATATGGGGCAGCAATAAAATCTTCTACTTTGGGGTATTTGGTTTGCATTTGGAATCTGATGTAAAAGGAATGTGTAAAGGATTATTTTATAGTTGTTTAGTTGAGAGTTTTATAAATTCATGACTTTTTTTTTTTGGTTGAAAAATATAATGTAAATAATCGAAGGTTTTGATGTCCGTGGCGGCCGCGGTGAAGCGGTCGGCGGGTAAGCGGCGAATGGCGGCGGCGTGTGGTAGTCTCCGCATCACTTTATTGGGTGTATTTGGAATTTCGTTGGGATTCAATCTACAAATGACCTTCTAATATATTTAGAATACATTACATTACATTGAAATTTATTTTACTTACAATGAAAACAATATGTATTTGTTTAATTACAATATTTTTTGATACGATTACATAATTGTATATGAAAGCATGATAATGGGAATCAAATCAGTAATATTATGTATAGTTAATTAGCAGCCGTGGTGGTGGCGCGTCGGCGGTGGTTGGCGGTACTGATGATCGGCGAGTCAGTGGTGACGATTGTGCTTAGAGGATCTTCAAGCCTCAGAGATCTCTCTTCTCTTTTGCTTGGGCTCCCCTCAAGTGAAGAATGAATGAAATTTACGATTAGAGGAATGACGCTTCTATAAATACATGCAAATTCCAAACCACTCTCTGGACGGCTCAAAATGATTTCTTGATCATCGATGTATTTTAAGTATTTGAATGCTCAAATAAAGTCAAAATAAAAAGTTCTTGGGCTTGTTAGATCCGGCTTGTCAAGACACTCGATTTGATCACAAACACTCCATATTTAGGAACTATTTAGGGATTTAACTGATATCCCAAAATTTCTAATGATATTTTAAGTACTTGATCTGGACTGGTTTCGACTTAAGATCAGATTGCTTTTGATATCAAGATTCGTGTTCGATTAGTAGAATTTTTAGTATCATATGAGTCGCCCCCTATTTTTGGATGACATTATCTCTATCATCCAAAAATATATGCCAAATAATTAAAAATAATAAAATTTTTAATGAAATTTACGGGTTCATTAACCATATAGTTTAAGAGAATAAATCTTCATGGGTGCACAAGATTATGATCACGGAAGCGGGTGTAGTGTGTGCATGGGGTGCTTTCGTGGTGCAAGGCTCGGTTATGGCCCAGAATACTATGCACTTACGGCGAAGGTCTGGTCCGTGAGCCACCCACCATCGCATGCATAAACCGTCGATGAACATTTTTTTTTGGTTTTTTCAGTTTTTTCCATTTCTTTTCATTTTTTTTAATTTTTTCCCTTTTTGCCCATATAGTGAGTCTATAAAAATCCCCCTAGGGTCAAATAAAGAGACACAACTCCCATATGCTCTAATATTCTTCTACGTTGTAAAAGAAATTATTTAGCAAATGTTCAAGGGTTAGGATAAAATTTTTTTTTCTGACCTTCTTCTTAAGAGAAGGTCATTTTTGATCGAGACCGTAGCTCATCTCGAGGCTCCAATTTTTTTTTTCGAGAGATGTTCTCATCGGGCCGAGGTTGGGATCAAATAGTTCATATGTCGAGGCTCGGTTTTTTCGAGAGGTGTCAACATCGTCATCGGTTGAGTTTGAAGATGATCAAGGCCCATTATTCATACGACGAGGCTCCGATTTTCCCTCGAGAGTGGTTTCAATTATCCTCGTCAGACCGACCAAGTTTGGAGGTGATCAAGACCCGTAGATCATACGACGAGGCTCCGATTTTCCCTCAAGAGATGCGTCAATTTTTCTCGGTGGCCGGTTGGGTGATTGATCAAGTAGTTCATAGGGTGAGGCTCTAATTTTTCCTCGAGAGATGCATCAACTGTCCTCGTTGAACCGACTAGATTTGGAGGCGATCAATATCCGTAGTTCATACGAGGAGGCTCTGGTTTCCCCTCGAGAGAGGCATCAACTGTCATCTTCGGACCGATCGGGTTTGAAGGTGATCAAGGTCTGTATTTTCTACTTTTTCTTGTAGGAAATTGAATTTCTTAAAACTCCAATAGATGGTTTAGTAGTTGTCGACTACCAAGATGGCGAGCGTCAAGAACCATCCCTCAAAAAACTTACAAAGTCTGACAGGTAATTTCAGAGTATCATTAGAGAGAAATAGCTTTTTCTTTATCTCATATGTATGAGTATATTTTTTGTCAGATCGTAAGTAAAAAATTTTACCCAAAGTTGTCGTGAGCAACAAAATCAGGAAAGGATATGCTCAAGCATTAGGGTGAGTGAGTTACTTCACACAATTCTCAAACCTTTATCTTTCTCTTTTTTTATTTATTATGTATTTTCTCAGGATTATGGCCGGAAGAAAATCAATAGCGTGATAGCTACAGGCGATATATCATCCACTATCACGATAGTTTAATGGTGCTCGCGAAATTTTATTTCCCAATGAGTTGGTGGCTATTGTTGCCAAAAGTCGATCGACGTTCTCCTCCATCGGATACTTTGTTTGAAATGATTCTTCATGCGGATTCGATTCCCTTTGGCTCGAATTGATTGAGGTCTTCAAAATATGTGGTGTAGCTTTATCACAATTTTCATTTGCTTTAGTGATCATCGTTGGTTTTACTATCTTCTTTAAAGAGTGTGATACGACTTTGAACATCAAATATTTGTTACGAATGTGTAGATTCACATGTGATGCTCAGGGACGTGTTTCTTATCGGCTATAAAGAATTGGATAGAATTTTCAGCACGGGATTCATCTAGAAATTGGTTTAATGAGTTCTTTTTTGTGAAAAATGAGTGGAGCCTCCCTGAGAGATGGGGAAGATTGAATGACCTTCCAGATCCATTGCTGATTGAAGAGAATGAAATCCTAATGACTCTTAATATTCTGATGTGGGAAGCTTGCAATATGAGTTACGTCACATTGGACAAGTGTATAATTGAAGATAGAATGTTCAAGGTTGGCCTTTCCATTCGTAGGAGATCTCATGCTCTTCCGAAGAGATCAAGTAAAGGTGATGAAAGGTCTCCTCATATTCACAGATTCTTTCAAGAAGCCCGTTAAATCATGGTGACAACAATGTTTCTTCTTTAAAGAAAAGAAGACATGCAAGTAGCTATGTCAAATATTTCGAGAAGATGTTGCCCCATTGGCCTCGAGTTTATCTATCTCATCATAATGGGAGAATTCATTTCTTGAAAGTATATTCTTGAAGAGGTGTTAAAACGTATGTCTTTGGACATCAACGGCGACAATTAGTACGTTATCTTCTTATTCTCTTTCTTTTCTTCTTTCCTTTTATTTGTGAATATTTGTGATTTTTTTATTGCAGGTAGCCCAAACATTAGGGCTTATGGCTCATTTGGGTGTCACTCTAGATGAGTGGAATACTGAATTTGTGAAAGTAAAATACTTGCAAGACGAGTATGATCGAAAAGTGAGTGCTAAGGCCAAAGAAGTGACAGCTCTAGAGGATCAGCTTACCGGGTGTAGAACTAAGCTAGTAAATATGTCAACTTCTCTTTCTCTTCAACGTCAGGAGGTGGAGCGCCAATTTTTGGAGAAAGGCTTCATCCGAGGATTCCTAAAAGAATCCCTTTAGTACATCAAATTGAGCTAGCGAGAATCTGTCTCGTCAAGTATCTGAAGACTCTTTGCCAGATTCAGGAGATGAAAGGGTTGAGAATGAGTTTTGGAGCATCTTCCAGTAGTGAGGAGAATGTTGATATCATGTAGTATTACTTGAGGATGCATTTCTTTCCCTTTTATTTATGTATTGTTATTTATTATTATTTTTTTGTAGAATTTTGATTCTTTCTTATATCATCATGAGCTATCAATGACATTAGCAAACTAAAATTTTGGGTGATTTGCTCTTATTTTGTTTTGACCTATTTGAGGTGATTGGTAAATATTATATTCGACGATGCTATGTATGGAAGAGGTCATGGGAAGTCCACCAAGGACTTTTTGGCCTATCTTAAGTATCATTCAAAATATTATTTGATATCTTACCTGTATGGAAGAGGCCATTGAATGTCCACCAAGGACTTTTTGACCTATCATTGGTATTAGCCAAAGTGTTACTTGACTTCTTTATGGAAGATTGAATGTCCAATGACTTTTGACCTATCCTAGGCATGTCAGTGTTACTTGATTTCTTACATGTATGGAAGAGGCCATTAAATGTCTACCAAGGACTTTTTGACCTATCATAGGCATTAGTCAGTGTTACTTGACTCTTACCTGGAAGAGAGTTGAATATCCACCAAACTTTTGACCTATCCTAAGTATTAATCAAATGTTACTTGACTTCTTATATGGAAGAGGTGGAATGTCCACCAAGGACTTTTGACATATCTTAGGCATTAGTCAAAGTGTTACTTGACTTATTACATGTATGGAAGAGGTCGATCAAATCCCCTTGGGATTAATCATGCCTTGGACAACATGAGTTGTTCATTCCTAAAGTGGGAGGATTAAATGAAGAGATTATTTATATGTAATAAGCTTGAAATATCTCATTACTTTGATAAGTCGGTGATACATTTATAAGATAATTTTAACAAAGATATGAGTTGAAGAGAAAATGGTAAACGAGAAAAAATAAAAGTTACAATAAATATGCAGTAGGAATTATTGATAATACTTCCGGAGATTCTCCCTGTTCCAAGTTTGAGGTAAGGTTTTTCGTTCTGGATCCTTGAGCTTAAATGTTCCTAGCTTGACCATAGATGTAACCACATAAGCGTCATCCTAAAGAGGTGAGAGCTTATTGCGTTGAGGGCCTTTGCTTCAAGACAGGACCAAGTCACCACATAGATGGGATGGGGTTTCACTCTTTGTTGAAGTGATGAGCTACCCTTGGTAGGAAAGCGGTCAAAAGTAGGGCCATATCATGAGTTTTGGGGAGTAGGTCCAGTTCATGAGTTTTCTTCATTACTATTATGATTGAATGATTGAACTCTTGGACTTGGAATCTGGATATCTACTAGTATAATAACTTTTATGCCAAAACATAAATTATATTATGTCTCACCAGTCGTAGTTCGCGATATAATGTGGTAAGCTTAAAGAACATTAGAGAGCTCCTCAACCCATTGCCCTCAGCCTTCTCGAGACACATTTTTAACTCTTTGAGTATAGTCCTGTTGGTAGCTTCAGTCATTCCATTAGTTTGAGGATGGGCTATAGCTATATGCAGCAACTGAATGTGAAGATCTTTACAGAAAGACATAAAGACTTTTTTAGTAAATTGGGTTTCATTGTCGGTGATGATCTTTGTAGAAAGATCTAATCAGCATATTATATTTTTCCAAATAAATTGTTTAGCATTTGCCTCTGTGATTTTAACAAATGGTTCAGCTTCCACCCATTTAGTGAAGTAGCCGACAGCTAAAATGATAAACTTTTATTGATTGGAAAAGGTCCCATGATATCAATTCCCCATTGAGCAAAAGGCCACAGGCTTTGAAGAAATGAGAGCTATGTATGTAGTGTATGAGAGAGGTTATAGTACAACTGACAACTCACATATTTTTTTATGAAATCCAAGGCGTCTTGCTTCATCGTTGGCTAATAGAACCCTTGTCTTATAATTTTAAGGGCTAGCGCCCTTCTTCTTAGGTATTCTCCATATATCCAGAGTGAACCTCTCTTAATGCATAATCAGACTCTGATGGTGAGAGGCATTTAAGGTATGACCCAGAAAAAGCTCATTTGTATAATTCATCTCCGATAATAATAAAGTTTGTAACTTATCTTTGGAGACGAGTTGCAGTAGTTGGGTCTTCAGGAAGGATCCCTTCTTGTAAAAAGGATAGGATGAGGTCCATCCACAAAGATTCCTTCGTCTCATTAATTACTTATATTACCCATGATCCTTGGATACTAGAAAAATATATTCTCTTAACATGCATTCTATTAAATAGATCTCTGGTAGCAGTGGTAGTGAGCTTAGCGAGAGCATCGAGTATTCTTCTCTTGCAACATGTGAATGATTTGATGCGTCTTGATATGGGCAAATGGCGAGGTATTGTTGGGATTATGAGTATTAAAGTTTCCCTCGACAGGCTGAGAGTCAGTATGGATCATTATGTTTTGAGCTTCACAATCGATGGTAAGTCTCAACCCCATGATGAGAGCCTCATATTCAGCCATATTATTGGTTGCAGAGAATTTTAGGTGAAGTCCATACTCTAAGGTATCCTGTTGGGGGGAAATAAGTGTAATAATCAGAAAAAAAGGGGGAAATTTCATAACTGACGTGGCGGTTAGCCACGGAAAGGAAAGAAAGGGATTCAAAGGAGGCGGTTTGCTGGCCAAACAAATTCCCAAAACACGAGAGAGGGAGAAAGGAAGGAGAAGGCTACTGTTACTGGCCGTGTCGATGATTGAGGAAGGACAAAGAGATTTGAATTTTGGTCTTGTCAGTAGGAAGGAGGAAACGATGGGCCAAGCATCTTGTAATAAAGGAGAATCGAGCGCGTGTTGTGTCGTGAGGAAACTCTGGGGATCAGCGTAGGAGGAAGAAGCCGGAGTCGGCGTCATGCCGTGAGCTTAGGGCAAGACCAAGCTCTTCGTGCGAGATAACCGGTGTTGCGATGGACCGTCGTGGGAGGAAAAATAAAGCTCGAATAGGTCCTTACAAGAGATACAAGGTAAGTAAATGAGTTATTTAAGTATGTGTTTAATTAAAATTTGATTTTAATGTTATTAACTTTAATGCTATTTAATTTAGGGTTTATAAATTGACTTAGGGTCTATAGATTTAAGCAAGAAATATAAATTGGGAATATGTGGGATGAATCACAGTTAAGTAATTAAGTGTTAAACCTCACATACAAAATAATTTCAAATGAAATAAAATTCTTAAACCTATGCTAAGCTATATGTAAGGAGGTTCAAGAGTATTGATTAAATTAATATTTGATTCTATAGGAATTTCAATTAAGGAAGGAAGCGTTAAAGGAAAGGAGATTCAGAGCAGTTAAAGTGGGTAATTATGTTCTTACATTTATGGTAAAATATCTTAATTTCTTATGATGAAACACATGTTCATATGATTATGACTTTTTTTTTTATGTCGAGTTGTGATGATTTTTCTGTTTCTTTCTTAAAGCTGATATAGCTTCGTTTCTTCATGTTGATAATAACGAATCTTGATCATATTGCCGTTATCATTTTATAAAGTTCATTGATTTACTGTTAATCATGAATTAATGTCCATAGTGGTATAATTGTATGCTATGAATGTGTATGTTAAAATTGGAGTTCACCCCCTTATGATATTGGTTGGGGACGCAATGTACCTTTGCACAAAATGATTCAAAAGGACTAATGAAATTGACAAATAATTCAAAAGGACCAATGAAATTGGCAAATGACAATGGTAATAAATACTTGTTCTTTGAATTAGTATTGTGACTCTTGGAAGGATGATAAAAATAAAAGTAAAAGTTTATATGATAAATATTTATGTATCGACCCCCATATACTCGATAAATATTTATGTATTAATATCTTCGATAAATGTTTATGTATACCTACCTCCCATAGGTTTGATTGTTTGAGCATATTTCTTTTATGTACATGTGACAACAAAAACTGGCATGCATACTAGTTCTTTCTTGTTTACTATAGTGTAATAGCATAATTGACCCACTGAATTATATTCATTTGTTAGTTCTTTTTCAAGTAATCCTACTAATTAAATGGCTGATAGAAGGGAAAGTCATGTTTACTACCAGAGGGACTTGGGATAGGTAATTCATGTTGAGTTATGTTTAAAGTGTGTTTTCTCCTGAACTTTGTTAGAATATTTAAGTATGGACAAATTGTATAATTATTTGTGATTTTTAGTGGCTCTTTTATGATTGGAGATTGGAGATTTTATTTATGATTGAAAATGTTAAGAAATATTTTATTTTATCCGTCGATCACTTACTCCCGCCTTGGTATTCCAAGCTCTGGTCAATGTGAGTAAGATTCCGACACTAGTATTTCTTGAAGCTCCATCAACATGAGGGTCCATTGAGGAGATGAAAGGGTAATAGATAGCTCATTTTAGTAGGGACAATGCATTCTACTATAAAGTCTGCGACTTAAGACTTTATGCGGCCAGTAGAAAATGAATATCAAACTCAATTTCTAGACCATTTGATTAACCTTCTAGATGCCTCTGGTTTATGTAGAATGACCCTCAATGGTAAATAGGTATAAACAGATGGTGTGAGCTTGAAGTATGGATGTAATTTTGCATTGAGAAAACTAAAGCCATCTTATTTTCGGTGGATAATGACTTCTATATCGAGATAATTTTTTCACATAATAAATTGATCTTTGTATTGCATTTTTCTCTTACACTAAAACTGAGCTTATTGCGTGGGAAGAGGCTGTGAGATATAAGTATAATATCTCTCCTTGAATAGTCTTGGATAGTAAGGGTGGAGATGCTAAATATTCCCTTAGTTGCTCAAAAGTAGCTTTACATTCATCAGTCAACTAAAAATTATTATTTTTAGCTCCCTTTAATATTTTAAAGAATGACAAGTATTTATCCCTAGAATGGGCTAAGAAGTGGGATAAGGAAGCACTTCATCAATTCAAGTGTTGAACTTCCTTGATATTCTTCGGAGGAGCCATATCTCTAAGTGCTCTGATTTTCTAGGGATTAGCATTAATCCAGCGTGGAAATTTATGAACCCAAGAAATTTTCTCGACGTAACCCCAAAAGCACACTTAGTCGAGTTAAGTCACATGGTATAATGTCGAAGAAGGTTAAATCATGTTTTTAAGTCATAAATATGTTGTGATTCTTCCAAGTTTTTACTAACATGTCATCTACATATACCTCCATTGTGTGATATGTAGCACCAGTATTTTTAACCTGAACGGTATAACTTGGTAACAATATAAACCTTTATATGTTTGAAATGATGTGACTTCTTCATCCGTTGGGTCCATTTTTATTTGGTTGTAACCTGAGTAAGTATCCAAAAAATTGAGCATTTGATGGCCAGATGTAGCATCGACCAATTGATCAATTCGGGGAGGAAAAAACTATCTTTTGAGCAAGCTTTGTTGAGATCAATGTAATCAATACATATTCTTCAAGTTTTATTTGCTTTTTTAACCATGACAACATTTGCCAGCCATATAGAGTAATATATTTCTAGTATGAATCTCACTTCTAAGAACTTGTTCTTTCAATAGCACGGAAGCGTCGTGTAAAACTCCACTTCTTTTGGATGATCGGTTTGAATGTTGGATCAATCTTGAGAGTACATGATCACATTGGGGTCGACCTGAGGCATATATGTCGGACTCCAAGCAAAGATGTCTTGATTTTTGTACAAGAAGTCTATGTATTTTACCCTATGTTCGTCTGAGAGCAGAGATCCGACTTGCACTGTTCATAAATACCGGTCATCGATAATGAAAGGAGAAAGTCTTCATAAAAAGCCTCTAAGGTACTTCTTCATCTCAAAAATTGAAATTCTCGATGTTGAAGGTCACCGAAGGGCGTGGTTGAGCTTGTCTGAGGTAACACGATTATGCTATTTGTTGATTTCCACAGACCACTCCAACTCCAACGGGGTTTGGAAATTTCATCTTAAGATGAGATATCGAAGTAACTGCACCAAAATTTGATCAGAGGAGCCTTTCGAAGATAGCGTTGTATGCTGAATCTAACTTGACCACCATGAATTGAATTGAATGAGTCACTTATCGAGGAAATTCTCTGAGGACTACAAGAAGGGCGATTGCCCTCTCCACTTGCACAGGGCGATTATCAAACCCATATAATAGTCATGCAGAGGGTTGGAGCTTTTTTGTAACCAGACTCATGCTAAGAAATTTGGAGTACCATAAGACATCGATAGAACTCCCGTTATCAATCAAAATTCTCTTAACATTATAACATGGGTCACTGATCCCCGCACTGATGACAAGTGAATCTTGATGCGGAACTTGGACTCCTTTTAAGTCCAAGTCATTAAAAATGATGGAATGATTAATACGAGATTTCTTTAACTCTAGTTCTTCGGAGGTAGCAATGAGAACTTGGTTAGATAGTAGTGATCCTTCTGCGATTGTTTCGATTTCTCCAACTATATGACGACTATTTTATTGTTTATGTGATGATTGTCCTTGTTGAATGAGCCTCTCGATCTCTTCTTTAAGTTATTTACACGCCTTGGTAATATGTCCACGATTTGATGGAAGTCACAATATTGCTCATGATTTTCTGAATTTGGTTTTAGCGGATGTGGCTACTTGATGGTCTCTTCATCTCTAATGGCCATCAAAATGTTAACACGAGATGTGTTCAACGGTGTGTATTCCTTTTCTGGTTGTGGTTCACATCGTTGATGTGAGGGCCATGGAGATCGAACGCCTTGTGTTTGGTTTAATTCCCATTATGAGGCTTTCTCATATATGTAATCCCATTATCGGAAAACTTTGTACTCAAACATATACATAATGAGAGATTTTATTAGGCTAGGCCGTGATTTTTTTCTTGGGGGTTTTCGTAAAATTATGGAGTTTCTTATTTATTCTTCAAATATCTGTGTGTGCTAGATTTTCAAAGCTAAGTAAACTTTTATTCTATTGCAACTAATAGTTTTACAACAATAATTTTAAAATTTTGTAGCAATTAAAATCACTAATAAATTTTATTTTTTTGTTGAAGTATTTATAGTATAAGATTTTACTTTTTTCATATATTTTATTTTATTTCTAAAGCCTAAATATTTTCTTAGTTTTCACACTTTTTTTTATTTTTACAATAATAAGAAATATTTTGATATTTTTATAACTTAGGTTTATATATATATATATATATATAGATATATATATATATATATATATATATATATATATATATATATATATTGTATGATTCTAAATAATGCTAATGATATAAGAATTCAGAGTTTTTCTATTCTAATTAATAGAAATAGCATATTATCATTGAATTAAACTCGTTGTGTTATACAAAGGTTTGATTTAGCTCTTGTTTGTCATTCACCTTTTTATCTAATGTGCTTTGCATTTGAGACAATTTTTATATTCATAAAAATAAATTTTGGCTAAATATTTACTAACATTTTAAGTTTTAAGAATCTAGCTAAAAATTTGAATGTCATGCTTGAAAATTATTAATGTTGGATAATATAAAAATACTAATTTTATATTATTACTACTTTAATTTTAATATTATCTATATTATGATTAAATTAAAGATTAATTATTATAATATTTTTGAGATATTTTATTAACTTGATTTATAAACATACCACACATTCTTATATATTTGCTTATTTAACACCTAATTTTTTTGTTACGTAGATTATATCTGAATTTTTAATATTACATCAAAAATATGATTGTACTAACCTTTTTAAGTCAAATATATTTTTTTATGCATAACAAAGTGCTACATATATAAATTTTAAAATTTAAGTGTTTTATATGTAAATGAATAAACATTGCGTGATATTAATTAAATCTAACATAACAATATGTTATTTTTTTTGTTCATCCCAATTTACATACTCAAAGAGGTAATTGTATTTTTTATAATCTTCCTTCCAATGCCATTATTAAGGCCACCACCTCTAAAAATGCACTTAATAATTCATAATATATTAGAAAAAGTATTAGTGTTTCCCTTTTAAGATAACTTTGGTGTGTCATAGCATTTTATATTTTTATCATAAATATATCTTCCATAATTCATGCATATTATATTGTATTGACCACTTTCTTAATTATGTTTAATGATATCTCTTCAATTAGATAAAGTTTTTTTAATTTTTTTTCACTAATTTTCACATAAAAATATCTTAGATCTTTTGAGAAGTTGCTCTTATTGTATTCATTAAATACTAAAATAATAAATTCCTCACAACAATTATTATTATTAATAATTTTAAAACTAAATTATATATATATATATATATATATATATATATATATATATATATATATATATATATATATATATATATATATATATATATATATATATATATATATATATATATATATATATATATATATTATAATAATGTGTTAGAACACAATTTAATTAGAATATATATGAATCATTTAAAAATAAAATGAAATAAAAATATAGTAAAACACCATCAAACAGAGGAAAAAATATTTTGTGTAGAGTTCAAATGTAATTTTTATATTCAAACTCTAAATAACATAACATGAGGTGATGCTTAGGATATGTTTGGGGTAGTTGTAGCTTTTTGAAATGCTGAATATAACCCTGTTATAGAAAAATAGCTTTTGAAAAATTAATGTATGTGTTACAAATATTTCTTTTAAAAAAAAAAATTCAAAATCAGCTTTTTGACAATCATCATATACTAACAACTTTGGTTCCCAAAACTAATTTTTTATCACAAAATTTTCAAAAAAATAACAAAAAAGATGATAGCCAAACTCAACTCGTTGTTTTCTAGCTACTTTCTGAAAAGTAAAAGTTAGAAAGTTATAGCAAATATACTCTTAGTCAATATATAATTATTATATATTATTTATAAAATATTATATATTATTATATATATTATATATTATCTTATAATTAATATTACATAATATATTTTAATATATAATAATTATTAATTAAATTTAAGTTATGTTATTTAAATCTGAAAATAAAATTATTTTTAAATGCCGCCATAAATAATCTAACAAATAGAGGGGGTGTGAAGGGAGGTGAAATTTTTTTTTTTTATTTTTTTAGAAAAAATTATATACATATCATATAATTTTTATATATTTATATATCTAATATTTAAAATTAGATA